>QFES01001456.1:0-11595 GCA_003316375.1 Tylopilus plumbeoviolaceoides
ACAACACTGTTTTTTCACAAAGGCTCGCCGAAAACATCGGGAAAAAGTGACTACATGGCCTCGCTGAACGACTTTGAGTCCATCCCGCCAATACAGGATGATCGGTTCTTTCGTTTTATATGGTCCTACCTTGATACGTTGGCAGCGCCATCGCGGCACTTCTGGTAGGGATTCTATCCGTCCACGGAGTTCTTTTGCTGAGCGAAACTTGAAGGAGACAGGATGTTCTTTATTCTATACATGTATCAAATACTACTGCGCCCAAATAAATGCTGAGTCGCGTACATGCTGCAATCACAGGTATTGATCAATTTCTTTCATAGAGAGTGAACCAGTAGACAGCCAGTTGGCAAGTTCCCACTCGCGTTTCGAAGCAAATGGATAATAAATATTTTCTGAATTGCGTATGGCTGCGTATTTGTCTTCATCGATCAGTTGAAGATGGTTTCTACCCCCGGGTAGAGCGATGCCAGATTTGAGGTGGTACTCCCATGTACGATGCAAGGTTGTGGGTACCAGACCTTCCGAGTCCTCATCTCCAGGTGAACCCGAGTCCACGAGCCCCTCTGTGAACATGGAGGCAGAGAGAGGTGCGGAAAAAGACTGCTCGTTGGTGTTATCGGCAAATGGATCAGCGTCGGGATTCCATCCGGTATCAACTTTAAAATTGACCAGATGAACAGGCCTGAGAGCCTCTCTATATGACTGTAGCTTACCATCGTGCGCTGCATCCGGGTCTTCATTATACTCCTCAACCCCTGTTTGCGTTTGTTCATTGTCAGGTGAAGAGGTTGCTTGAGACCACCACCGTCCACAGATATTTGACGAAAGGTGATCTACAATAGCATCTTCGTTGGGAAACTCCACTGAGCAGGTGGGGCAAAAGAAGTAGGCTGGGATTTCATCAGAAACATTCGGAAAGTCCATGATGGTAGGCATGGTCAGACTCGGAGGCTCACTAGCGACTCACCACACTCCCATCATGCTTACTAAGCTCTCCCACTGGCATCTCATACGTTGACTCGAAGTTCAACTCGCAGCTTGAACCACTTATCACAATGCAGCTCCTCAACTCACAATGTCCACCGAGGTTCTCTGTTTCAGACCCTTCACCATCAAGCCCACCCGCTATTCCCAGCACCCTACCATTATCCAAAGTCATATCACCTAGCCCCCCCTCGTCAAAGGTGGCACAATCCAGAGGACGAGCACCAACAACCCCACCCTCATCGAAAGCAATTCTCACCAGCCCTGCCGCCAGCATTCCTTCACCTAAAGCCACAAAAGCGGACCCTTGTAGTACGTCTCCCCTGAAGCGCGGCTATCAATATGTCCTACCTTCGGACACTCTACCTTCAAGTTCTGAGTTGGATGATACAGAGGAGCCGCCTCGCAAGAAGTTCAAACCATTGTTAACATCGGTCAGGAATAAGCTCTGAACATCTTTGTAAATTAACCACAGTAATTCCATCACAGGCTTCAGTGAAGAGAAACCCGGAGGTCGATGATCTCCATTCGATGCGCCTATTGCAGCTGGCACGAGCAAGTCGTGCCACATTTTCAGCACGTGCAAGATATCAACGTCTTCACCTAAAGGAGCTCGAGATTGTCCGTTCAATGGCGGTGGATGAATATGAAGAAGCAGAGGCCCTGTCGAAGGAGGCTGAACAGCAGGCTGGTGATGTCAAGCATACCCTAGAACGTGATGGCTATGCACTGATTGATCAAACATCTTGTTTGTTTCCTGAGAGAGATGATGATGTTGCTGGCAGTGGAGATGACAATTCCTTGGATTGGAGCGCTCATGGTTTTTCCCGGCAGGCTGGATCCCCAACTCCTTCTTCTGATACCTCCCAGAATTAAATTTACCTAGTACCACTATGTATCAGTTTCCGAGATATGTATCGTGCTTGTAGAACCAATGCCCTTGTCCTGCGTCGTCAAGCAAGCCTGATCACATGCGGCCCCTAATCTGGTCACCAGACTCTACCCCTAGACTCGGAAATTCCCGAACCCTTCCTCCTTGGTCAGTCGCTGATCTCCCAACTCAACGGGCGGGCAACTTTAGTCATTGCGAACCCCAATTCCTACACGCTGCAACAAGCTAGGCTCCTTCCGTGGTCTTCTTTTATAAATCGCTTAAAAATGCAGCAACGACTCATTCAACCCATGCCATCGGGTCACTCCAAACCCCAATTGCAGCAATGTGACTCGAGAAACACCCTGCATGCTTACTTTTGGAGAGCACCGCACAATGACTCGTGTCAATGGTCAGTGCGAGATCTTCCCACACGCGGTGGTGCCGTGTTTGAGGGTTAAAAGGTGATTGCCAGTGCAAGCCTGAGGTCCAATCAAGCATCGAAACATCTGCTCACCCCCATGCCCCGTGCTAGATCCATACGCCATCGCTCCAATGCATCTCCAACTACCACCAACCCAAATATCTCCGCATTCGTCGGGACTCCATATACTCTTCCTCCAGCATCTACACCCAGGCTGCTAGTTCAGCAACCCCCTGCCGCCACTACTTTCGAACATGTGTTACCTGCGCTTGACTCTGCAACCACAGAGGAGCGGCTTCGAGCTGCGGCAGAAATGATACAAGTACGCTTCTCATTATGTATCAGTAATTTTGCTCATATCTACTGTAGGAAAGCGGTGGGGGAGACGATGTACTTAGCCAATACCAGCAACGACGTGGTTTTAACCCACCCTCTCAAGATCGACTGTGTGCGTTTGCACAATCGATATACCCTCAGCTATCGCGTACTCCATCAATTTCAACATCGTATTCTACCGGCCAAGTTTCAATTCCCCGCACTGGCAGCATGGGTCAAGATGGGATACCAGGTGTCCGTTCACGCAGCACCCGCAAGGCACAAGCACTGCTCAGCTCGTACCCTTTGCCGACACAAGAAGTCATTAGGTATGCACGCCGGGCCCTGGCCAACGACATGCTATTGTCTGTTGGCTGGCTCTACAGTGAAGACATGGTTGTATTACGAAAAGCAAACTTCAAAGAGAACCTTGCCATGGCCTCTAGTAAACTGGGACATAGTACGTTGTCCTTTCTATTGTTTTCCTTGGATTGACGCAATGTGAACCACATCAGCAGTCACACTCGATCCTGATATTGACTCTATCGTGAGTAGCAAACTACGTCAGCTAGTATTTATTAACCAAATGGTATTGTAGCTTCGAGCGGGGCTCACCAAAGTCCGCTCAAAGGCGGCTTCCTCCGCTGAGCCCTATGCTCGCCAATTTCTACAATGCTTGGATCCCGTGATTACCCATGATCAAGAAGCGTTGAACCGTTGGAAGAAGGAGCGAGTGAAGGCAATCACCGATCAAGTTGATCACTCACAGTTTTTCCTTCACCGACACGACGCACATGTAAGAGTCTTTTTTCTTGCTGTGCTGCAAATGTAGACTGATATACATATATACCTCGCAGGGGAACATTGTTCATTATTTCGGCAACAACATCTTTGAACGTTTCCATCAAGATTTCTGGTATACAGATGCGTTGTCCCCAGTTGGAGAATTTAAAGCTAGCTATTGAACGACACCGCCGCCAATGCTTGCCCTGTCGGGTGCTGCTGTGCGTAATCTACTACTAGGTCATCCATTCACTGACCGTACCTTAGCTGCTTTGTGCGCTGCACCAGGAAGAGCAGGGCCGACAGTCGAGTTGCTCGAGGAACGGCTCAGCCACGCTCAAGTTCGATGGCCAAGAATACGGCAAATATTTTGATGCCTACTTGGAGGCGATCAAGAGAATCCTCAACAGCACAAGTATTTCTCAAAGGTTTATCAACCAGCTTGATTTGTTGAATACGGAAGGACTGTAAGCTCTCACATACAAGTATCTAATGATTCGTAATGACGCTGCAATTCTTTCCTAGTAAGTTGCTCACTGCAAATACTGGTGGCCCTGGGTCCCCTTGGAAGGTCGTGGCGGTGTATATTCCGGAATGCGACGACGATGCAACAATGACATTTGCGGGGCCACAACCAGGTCCCTCGACAACTCATCTGCAACCTACCAGTGGCTCCTCGACAGTACAGTATGATCCGGGTCAGTTGTCGACTACATCGTACAACTCCATCCCCACAGATATGACTACTACATACAGTGGACAACTTGAGCCTCCGTTTCACGCATTTGGTAACACATTCAGTAGCCAGTTCTTCGAGCAGTAGACAGATTGCTAGATAAGATAAGAGATCTGTCACATCACACCTCAATAAAAAATATGTGTTGCCTCCAGACCTATAAAATATAAGCTACGCCAGTAAAAACGGATTATGACAACACTAGTGTAATTAATAGACACAAATCCAGCACGTATGTAATGGTCTGAGCAGTCCAGGACAGCGGTTCTCAGTCCTGGACAGCGGTTCTCAGTCTTGCTGTACCCGACCATCTGGACAAGTCTGGACTACGGTCGGGACTACCGATGATAAACCCTGCACCAATGAAAATTTTCTAACCGAACTATAACCTAATGTCTGACACAGCCGACCTCGGAGATGTCGATGAACCACAGCGGTGTAGGCATGTGCCTCCTTCATCACGCATTACATGTGCAGATTAAAAATGCAGGGGTACGGTACCCCGGTCCCCGGGCCGTCGGTCACGGGTATGAGTACGGGTTCGGCACTGTGCCCTTTTCGGGGTCGATATCTTGCGGCTCGAACACTACCCATCTCAGGTTGGGCAACTGACGCCATTCGCTTCTGATAATGCGCTTTGACCTGACCCAACAAATTCTCGATCTCGCCAGCATTACCAAAGTTGGGGCGGGTCTTCATTTGACTGAGTAGCTTGCGCGCTACTTCCTTGGCTTCCGAGTCATCGGTGGCAAACAAGTCTTGGTCTTTGAGCTTGTAATCCAACACCTGCATGAGCTGGGGTTCCGTGAAGTCGTCAAAGCTGAAAGCGTTCTTGATCGCAAATCGCTGAGCAAGTCCAGGGTTGACATTCTGAAGGCTGGGTGTCAATTTTCGTATAGTCAAGACATACACTGGCAGCGACGTTACCTGGAACATCTCCTCCATCTGATCTTTGTATCCAAGAAGCAGGACACATCTATCTTCACCCGGAATGCTCCGTGTGAACCTATAGCAACAGTCGCACTTGTGCCTCTGCCATCCGTACCATGTGCACTCATCCTCATCCCAGCTCGTTCCTCTGGCATAGTACGCGACGACAATGGTGCCACCTCGTTCTCGCGCCGCATCCTGTTCGCCCGATATGGCCTTGACGCGTCCGGATTGCTTGGTAAGTCAATTTGTGTGACTGACATCTTGTAGGTCGTGATTTGAGTTGTCTTCGGCGACGCTGTAAGTAACGTAATGTGGTTGGGAAGGTGATAGGGTGCGAGGGGATTCGTCCCAAGGGATTCTTGGTGGTTTCCTATGAGTAGGAGGATGATGCTCCACGTATCCGGGCACTGATGGGGGAAACCCGACGTTTCCGATGCGCGGGAAAGTGCAGAAATGTGAGTCTGGAGAGCGGATGACGAAGAGGGAGTGTGAAACCGGTGGGGAATGTCGTAGAAGATAGTGGGAAATGGCCCAAGACGAGGTGCACGGACGCTCGACTGGACAGAGACACGAGAACGACAGAGAGTCCGGAAACACGGATTCCGGATACGAACAGCAACGGCGCTGTCGACGAAGACGAGAAAGATCCTGCGCACGGGCAGGAGACCTTCAGATGGCAAACAGGAAGATATATTTGAAGTCCCGAGGACAAGGCTTTATAGTCTGGGCATACCCAGACTTTCTAACTCTATTGGAAATGGTGAAAACGTCCCTGCACGTCGCACTAGGGACTGTCTAGCGATGTCAAAACAAACAAGGGTAGTCCAGAACAAGATAGATGAGCGTCGACCAACTGATCCGGACGCGAACGAATAGTAAAACATGAATCCGGAATATCCGGAGCGCGGGAAACGTCCGGATAAGCACGGATAAAAACGGATCACTCACGGATCGCATGGGACGGACACAGACTGCAGCAGGACTCTTGAGGGACATATTGGGGGATACCTGGGAACCTGTGAAAAACCTCTCTACAACCGTAGGATCCACTGGATTCCTACAACACGGTGGGTATGGATGGGTGTGAGGTCGTCGGGCATGGTTTGGAGGTGGAGTAGACGGATCAGGTGCGTCTGTCATCGTGCGCTTGTGCTGTTTATGCTGATTTACCTCGTCTTCAGCTAGCGCGTCCGTTTCGACTCATTTCGAGTCGCAGCGTACTGCGCTCGTTGCGCCACCCTTTTGGCCGCCATTCCCATTGTATACTACATCTTCGACATCATTTGCACCGCTCCAATCGCGCTCAACGTGTCCCATCGCCTCCTGGGCATCCTAGCCCTCTATTTCGACGTAGCGCGTTTGTTACCATCACTGTCATTGCCTGTGGCCTCTATGCTGTCTCTCGACACTCCTACTGTATATATTGTTGACTTGCGCTATTCACAAGCCCTGGCTTGGGCAGGGCTGGGCCAGGAAAAAGCTAGGTCCCGTACTCACTACGACTGGAGCTTTACCCATTCCTTAGCCAGTCGCCTTCCAGTCATTCCAACAAAGCACTGTTACTGCTGACGTGACCCCAGGCGTATGCTACCTTCACGGTGAGGGTGTAGACCGTGAGATTGGTTTTTATAGATGTTGCCCGTACGACGACGGCATTGATTCCATGAATGTAAGTGTCGGTATCAATTTTACCATTGAACCATGTTGACCCGACTCACATCCTGCCAGATGAGAAGTTGCACGTCAAACATAATGAATTGCGACAGGATTAAGATGAGCGTGTTATACTGCTGCCACTATCTCGTCGTGAGCAGTCAAACTTCACCACTCCTGCAGAAAGGATTGTCTGACATGACTTGTTGCAGGTTACCAATGATATTATGGACTGTGTGCCAATTCTCCTAAGCTCATAGATCAGCGTCTCGTCGTTGAGATGTGTTGCTTTGTAGTAAGAAGCATGATTCAGGGGGTGACTCGGGCTGCTGCTAGCAATACAATTTTTACATACACTGAAAAGCGATAATGTTTCCATTTTTGCACTGCGAGGAATGTGATAGATCTAAATACAGTGTTGGATGTGTACATACAAAGCGAGACTCTCATGTTGATTCGTGAGCATGGAAGATGCATCTTATAATTTGTTGTAAGGAAAGATCTGTATAGTAAGTGGTTTCGTGTCGTACAAGCTGGAGGGAGGCTTGTCAGGACTCGACAGGACTCGTTCACAGATGACAGTACCTGATAATCTCGAGGGACAGTGTACAACGTGATCCAGCACCATATGTACGACACGATGGCTTGACCTCATCTGCCAGTGACACTCCCGGGCGTAGACCAAGACTGGTGGCAAAGTAGTGCTTCACTTTCGCATTGGGCCACACTTTGGTAAAGATCGATGAAGCTTATCTAGTCGGCGTTTGCCGACATGCTTCAGTCTCGCTGGTTTGGTTACCGGCCCTCACCGGCCTCACTGACGGATCACTGGCAGGACTCGGAACAAGTACGTCTCGAAAAGTACGAGGTTACGCTAAACCCCTTCCCATATGTATAATTTAGATAACCTGTATAACCAATCACGATGGCCTTCTAAGGGTAGGTTCAGTGCGTCATCCGTACCGTGGGCATGCCCATGTGCCAGAAGTACCTTTCTCCTCTATCAGTACCAGCTTTGTCGGCCCAATGATGATCACCAATAGTCAATTAGGCTGTAGTTGATTGTAAGGATAGATTCATTGGGCCAGATATCTACACAGTAAGATAATACGGAATGATTCTCTTGTAGCACGTCATTGCCAACTCATGCGACATATGGACTTTTTGCACAGGAGAATGTATTTGACATAGGCTGTCGATATGCTTCGCTGTGAGACCAAAGTCTCTTCACCTACAAGAGTAGCAATGGTCCCCCCATATGTCATTATGAGAGCGTGCACGCCTGTATGCAAGGATGTTTTAGCAAATACAACTCTACAATTCTGGATCCAAAGTCTCTTCATCTGCGCAATTAGTGCAGCTTGACCAAAAGCTTCATTACGACAGAATATGCACTTGTGACCAAGGATAGACTTCATCGTCAGGTTGTACAATTATTCAATGAGCGGCGAACAAATGCCATCAGTGAAAGGTCCACTCCCGCATCACTTATTTCAGTCTTGCTCACTCCAGCGTGGACAACAAACATAAAAGAATGATCCATTACAAAGGTTGCTAAGCTCAGGTATTACTCGTAACTTCAATGCGGTGCCTTTTAAAAGAGGCTGCGACCAACATATTCTCAACAACCGGGGGAGCATAGATCATGACCCCCTCCTGCCCGAAAACTTTTCTGTTCCCAATATAAGCTTGTGTTGACAAGGATCAGAGTCACCTTACCGATTCCACCACAGAAGAAGGCTGTCTACAAAGGCTTTATCCTCAGCATCTTCCACATCTTTGAACCAGGAAACAATGGAGCTGTAGAACTGGCGGTGATTGAAGATTCCGTCCATGATCCTCCAAGTCCCACAATCGGACAGCGCGAATCGGACCTGGTGTCTTCATTGAGATGTCAGCGCCCGGCAGTAGTCGGCGGTACTCACCTGTACTGCGATGTACGCAATTGCCCTCGGTTCCACTTTCTTCATCTTGATTAAGCTGGCCACGTGCTGGCGAGTGCGTCTTTCCCCACGACGATGTTTATGGGAGAGAATTGGATCGGGGTTGGATTGTTCCTCTTCATCCGCCGAGCTGGGTGATGTAAAAATCAATTTGAAGGCCTGAGAGGCGACAAGTCAACTACACAGCTCCAGTATGCAGAAAGAGAATGCTTACACGAAGTAGAAGGGATCCCTTGAATAGTCCTTGGAAAGGATTATTCGGGTCGTATATCCCATCCTCATAGAGGAAGCGCGGCCAACTGTCGGCTGTGACAAGGAAATTCGTATGCCATTCAAGTTCACGAATTTTATCTCGATGTCTGTCCAAGGTGCAATTAGAAAATTATGTAGTCATTCGAATACACTTACTCCAGGTTATCCCAATTATGTTCCACGGGACATAGGAGCCTTGCTGTGCTGTTGCTATAGAATCCACGACCAGATTTGTCGTAAGGGGACAGACGAGCATTCGGGGCCTCAACCTCAGTCAACCAATTCACGATTGTGGTCACGGTCTTGAGGACCGAAGCGTCATCTGCCCGAGCAGAATCAGTGCCCAGTGTGAGCTTTTAAAGCTTCATTAGCTATATTCGATGGTCATTCAGAAGTAAGTCACCTGCTTGATTGCGTTGTCCAGTGTACTGGCATTGCCAGGACTGGTGAGGTATTCCGCAAATTCAGGCAGAACAGCGATCAAACGTTCGTAGCACTTGAAAAGCCTGTTTTGGCTGAAGATGGATGAACCCATGAACAATTCGTGAACTGTGCATGAAACTAGAAGACTTACTCGACTGAATGATCATCTGCTGTCCCCTCCGGGGTGCCTCATCGATCAGCCTCGTCGATCAGATCCTGTATATTTTCGGTGAGGCTTACGAGTCTCCTGATAGCTCTGCCACGTTGATGCCAAGTACTGGGTAAAAAGCACGGCTGTGAGCTTCCTACTCGAGACTGATCAGGTCTAGTGTTCTCACCGGGCAGCTGTAGCACGACTTGTCGCAATCTGCAAGGTGTCCAGCATGTGAGCTTGTCGGTTCAGTGGTGCTCGCGACTGAGAAGCCATACTTCGAAGGATGAAAGGAATGGTGCTTACTGCCTTTATACGAGATGGACTCGGGAAATGCCAATCTCTTTCATCATCATAGGCCTTGGAAATGAGGGCAAAAAGGGATAAATTGTTTCATACGGGGTAATCCTCAGCTGTCAAAATTGAGGTGGGTGGCACAACAAATCCTGTCAGTGGCGTTGCTGAGGGCTAGCAAGAATTCCGTGATTCCCCAGCCAATGAGCAACCTACATTGTGGAGGCCGGCATAACGACACCGTCCAAGCGCTGTCAATGACGTTAGAGTTTGGAACACGTGGATTCTACTATGGACCAACGCCACCAAGAATGAACCTTGTTTGCAGCCATACAGGGTCAATCACACATGATGACGGAGCAACTGCTGGGATCAGGGAGGAGGTAGATGTCATGCCAGTGCGTACCGAATCAGCTTATTGTAGATATTAGAAATACGAGATTGGCTGGCTGGTCATTTTTCACCTTCTCTATCGTTCTCGCAATGTGTCTACAGCTCGCAGACCTTCCGCTTGAAATCGGACGCGAGATTTTTCTCTGGCTGAAGGACGAGCCCGATGTGCACCGATACGCATTTGTGGCAAAATGTTTCTACATGTGGTCAGTCATTCCATATGTCCGCACAAGATATACTCAAACATCACAGGCTGCAACCTTCTCTGTACTGCAGAGTCCGACTCCGAAAAGATCACATGGCAACAGATTTCGTCAAGTTTCAGCTCGCGCCAGCGAAGCCATCAACTGTGGAGGAGTTGTACATAGGATCCGCCATCAGTGTCATCACAGCCATCAATGTTCTCGAACTTTGTTCGAACATTACTAGTAGGTCACTCACCATCCAGTTCTCATACAGGCAGATTGAAGACAAGGAACTGAAAGCTTTGCTGGAGCAGCTGGAGATGATGCAGTCTTTAAGATTGCTGTACATTGAGTTAATGAAAGTAGGGGACCGGAGTGGAGCCATCTACCTACCTGGTTATCCCGTGTTCCATTGACTCACTCAACTCCATCTTGTGATGACGGACATCACCTTATCCGCAATTCCATTAGGAGTCAGCAGACTCGACAACCTTACTCACCTGTCACTTGATTGGTACACATCTTTCTCCTGCACTTCGAGCCTGCAAGGTTTCTTGGCGCTGTAAGAAAGATAGTCAGTGTGGGATGCGAGTATAACTCGTCCCAGGGGTTCTGAAGAGGATAGAAGAGAGAGGGTTTGCTTCCAAACCTATCTCGAGCGTGTTGTAAGAATGATAGTCAGTGTGGGATGCGAGTATACCTCGTCCCAGGGGTTCTGAAGAGGATAGAAGAGAGAGGGTTTGATTCCAAACCTATCTCGAGCGCGGGCAAGAGAATCTGGAGCGCGGGAAACACGGAAACGGAAGTCCGGACGCGGACACGGAAACACGGAAACGGATGGGAAAGACGAAGGAAAAGGGGAAGGGAAACGACTCGGAGACGAACCTGCACACGGGCAGGTGACCTTCAGACTGCCAGAAGATGGTCTATTCCTAGCTAGACATGCTCTTAAGTAGGATGTAGCTATTGGAAATGCTACAAGAAAACTTCCAGGGACCCTGTTGTCCCTGTCAGACGCGAAGGAAAATAAAGAGGGCTGCCTCTATGGTACGGCAGTGACAGCGGCAAAGGCCTAGAGCCCCGGCGCACGATGTCCGAAGTGATATGAACAGCGGTAATAAGTCCGGACGACCCGGCACGGAAACCCGGCACGGAAACGGAACGGACTAACACGGATTGGACGGATTGGACACGGATTGACACGGATTGATGTGGGACTGCGACCTGGAAAGCTGTGAAAGTGGGGTTTACA
>QFES01001463.1:0-19447 GCA_003316375.1 Tylopilus plumbeoviolaceoides
ATCAACATTATTTTTCATAACCCTTAAAAAATAGTGACTTTGTCTTCTTTATCATGGCAGCTGGTAAGACTTTTTAAAGGATATTTCAAATAGTTTCAGGACATACAGATATAGCAATAATAGAGTGTATGAGTTGTACAGCCTAAACAGTATCATTGGCCTTGCTAGTAATGATTTACTAAATAATAGCCTGACTGATGATAAAAGTAAATCATGTAGAATGGCTATCATAAAGTCTGTGCTTTATTGGCTGGACTTCCAATAGTACCTGGCACACTATAGGACTTAATAGGCCAGTTTAGAAGGTAATCACACTTGAAACCACCTTAAAAAATGCCATTTAGTTAATAAATGTGCTTCTACCAGAATTGATTGATTATAAAGCAAGATAGTGGGACAGTGGGAAAGGATTGCTATGGAACAATGTCAGGAGTAGTTAGAAAGCATGCCCAGAAGGTTTGAAGTAGTTATTAAGACCAAGGGAGCTCATACCAGGGACTAAACATTTCAAAAAGCTCAGGGTCAAATAAGTGTCCCAATGAGGTGTCATTTTAATTTAGTTGCCATTTGATCAAATCTAAACTGAATTCTATAATTTAATCTTGGATGGATAGAAAGCCAAGAGTATGTACCATATTTCATGCACTCATAGCTTAGGGCAAGGGTTAGTGGTTATCAGGTACCATCATGTTTAGTGAAAAACATCCAAACATTGGGACACTTATTTGAGCCACTATATATAGAATCAAACACTCCTTACTTTTTGGCATTGCCAAAAATACAATCAATTTCATGCTGTTCTTATGTAAGTGTTGTGCTGTGTTGTAGAGATTGCCAATTGAAAGGTAAAGAAGATAGTAGTCATGTTGCCCGGTGGCAACTGACACAGTGGTTTTGTCTGACCCAAGGATAACTGGTAGAAGGGTAGCACCATAGTTATCAGGGTCTTTGGCAATAGCATCCTGGAGAAGTGGTAGTTAGTGATGAGCTCAAATGTGCTAGTGATACTTACAGCCTCATCCCAGGCCCAGTCACCTGACATGAAATCCTGCCAGTAGCAGGCATCTGTGGCCATATCGTATATGGGACGAGGTCCAACAAGTTGGTGAAGTCAGCATTACTGAGAATGTTAGTGATAGCACTTTCAGGATCACACATCCAGACATTGTATACATCATCTATCCAGGGAGAGGGGTTGTCCATCTGGTCACCACTGTACTTGACTCCAAAACACCACCAAGCAGTGTTACCTACTTGTGCACTGTCAATCAGGTTGTACAGCTTGGCACAACTGGCAAACAGGGGCTGATCATCATGCTTTTGCATGTAGGTGGTGAATATGTTGAGTAGTTTGTTCACATTGGAAGCTGACATCTGGATTTGTGTGTAGAGGAGGTCAGCCAGCTTGAATTGTATGTGGTCCTTGAAAGGACTCCAGTTACTGTTTGCCCTTTTGGTGTATGGTAATGGTGGAGCATCAGCAGGGAGGAATTTGCCATTTGCATTGCAAGGAAGCACTGTGGTGGACAAAAGATAAGATACAGACATGCAAGAAGATTGAATTGTAGAGCCATACCAGTCAATTTATTATGGTAGTTGTGGTTGTGATAAACCTTGGCTCTGGGCCTGTACCATTGGGAGTCCGAGTCAAATGGGTTGGTGTTTTCATTTGAATCCAAGTCCAAGTCTGCATTATGATGTGGTGGAGATCCATCAATGTCGCCAACAGCATTTGAACAGCTGTACATTGAATCAATGATGGTCTTCAACATTTCAAGATGGTGGTGGCAGTTGACATGCTTCATAGGGCCACTCTTGTTGCCAAACCATCACTTGCAGTTGGGAAATTTGCATGGGATGCATGCATGGATTTTAGCACAGCAACTAAGGTGTGAGGAGAGCGTGGATATGGAACTTGGCTACAGAATGGGCCAAGTATTATGATGTGTGAGGAAGCAACAAAAGGAAAAAATGAATGTACATAGTTCCAGAACCTTAGTAAAAACAAGGGGAGCATCCAGGAGCTATAAGGGTAACATTGACAGTTAGGGCAAACCTGAACTCCAATAAAATGCAATGGGATGGGCCCAAAAACATTTATTACTTTCCTGCTCACCTTCACTCACTTCCAGTTTTCTGAATTCCACACCATCAGTCACCTTCAATCCACTCATTATGCAACCTCTCTACCCACCTGTTTCACCATGCCGGACACGTGCAGCCAATTCCAACAAGCATCCAGGCCTGCCTGATGCTCCTCCAAAGCAACAGACTCACACCAAGAAGGTTGCTGACAACCTACAAAAATTTGAGCTCTCAGTCCAGCAGCACAACAAGGCACTCCTCACCTTGGACAATATTGCTTCTGTTGAGCACAATATGAAAACCACCCAAACCTCAAAAAGGGCACCGAAGAAGGGCACCCACCCTACAAAGCCTGTAGTGAATATCAAAGACAGTGTCACTGCAGCTGTGGTACCCTAGGCCCAAAGTAAGCACAACCAAATAACTATCAAATGTGATTCCTGACTTGCCTCATACCTCAGAAGATGGGGCAGTCACAGGTGTCCATGTTGACCCCAAGCCCAATGGCTGTGGCAGCAATGGCAGTCCAGTGCAGGCACAGAACACCAAAAAGCTTGGGCTGCATGATTTGCTTGTGCAGCACAGGCTCACTACCAACACTCACCACAGCAGCCACTGCCAGCTGGGGCAGCCAAGCTCCCTAAGTGTTATAGTATTGCATTGCCACAAGCAGTTGACAGTGACTTTGGCATGACTGATTGGTCAGAAGAATTAAGGTTATTGCCTCTATTCCCTAGTGCATCATGCTGTTACTCATTGAGTTGACACTTTTCTATATTGACTTGCTATGGTCACCATCCGATGACAGTCCCACTCACCAAGCACAAATCCTTGCCAAGGTCGACAAATGGACATTGTGTGTGAAAAATGCCCATTAGGCCACTGGCAGCTCAGGGCCTCTCAGCATGCTGACTTCAAGTTTATCAAAGTCTGCTCCACCATCGACAATCCTATCCAAAGCCAGCTCAGGCTGTACAGCAGCAACCAGTTACATCAGCAATGAATGTGAAGAAAATGCAGAGGAAGAAAACACTAACCATGGTGGATTCAGAGATGATGGCAATCACAGCCTCAAACATTTGGATGCTCTGAAGGCTGGAGCAATGAAGCATATGAGTGGAGTCTTTGTAGCAATTGGATGAATGCCCACCTAGTTTTGCCAGCAGGCCACTATTGTGGAGATCACCCAGGTGCCTTTCTTGCTCACAGGTGGCATCACTGGGCAAAAGTGCAAAGCACCCAAAGACAACTTGTCATGGGTGAGCACGACAGCTGGGAGGGTAACCTCTCAGACATGGCAACAGAGCCTGATGAGCTGATGGAGGTGAATGGGTCAGAGCAGACAGTGACTGCAAGGTGCCATGTAAATGCTGTGCCCAGTGCAAGATGCCTTACAGCCACATCTTGCTTTACCAACCAGGTGAACTAATTGGATGAAATCAGATATGACATTAACCAATCATATCTAGAGTTGTATCAACATGCTTGCCAGTCCAACCAAGAAATTCAAGATTGCCCCACAAACAGACAAGAATATCTCAGCCCTATCACCAAAGACCCCTGGGCCTGCCCCAACAAGGAGAATGAAACCTCTTAGCTGCCTCAAGCAACTCTCACAAGCCGATCATGCTGCTGCTGCTGCTGCTTCCTCATCAGTGATCCTGGGCTCTATTTCCTCATCTGTCACATTAGGATCCACTCACATGCACCCTTCCAAAGCCAATCTCCCCCATGAGCTGCCAGTGCTTGTAGACAACAAATGGCAGCAGGTAATCATACCCATGCTATTGTTATGGGCAGGTGGACATGACAATGTCTGGTCCATCTCACATAGTGCAGTTGCATTTGTGCTGCTGCTTTTTATAGACTACAATGAGGACCTTGACTCTTCTACTATGGACTTAAATGAGTATGGCACTATCATTTCAATAGTACATATTGTCAAGCAGAGCATGTAGGTGTGAGGGAAGGCCACCAGACTTACCTAGGTGGTTGAGACAAGCACAGATGATGGGAGAGAGACAGAGAACTTGTTCTATTACATTAGGGAGGGTTCCCTGGTATATATACTGTATCCTAAGCATCTAAGCAATCCCCAGAGGGTATGCAAAGACCTTGCAGTATATGCATGTCTTATTACATAAGGTCCAGTGTATGTTCAGTAGGGATAGACCAGGACCAATGTATGTCCAAAGTGGACTGACTGCAGACATGCATGGACTATGTCCGGATGTCCTTTGTACTACTACTAGTCTAGTTAGGGTGTATGTACTAGGTACCCTACTTATCCATTCAACACATATATGTCCTTGACTGCTCCTAGTTTTTGACGACATGTTTAGGCATATCAAAAACTATGTGACTGGCATCACAACATTGGCTCCACTGCCCTTGCTATCATGCTCAGCTTCCTGGTGGCAGCTGCTGCTGAGAACAACTATGACATCACTTATATGGCTAACCTTTTCCTTCATAATCTCAGCTTTTTGTATTTACACCTTGACACCAAAGAAGCTGACTTCACATTCTGATCCCAATACATCCTCCAACTCCTCAACATGGGACACCTCCAGTATGTTCATGGTGCAATGCAGTCCTATGTCCCCATGGAGCCTCCATTGAGAACATATGCTGGCGTTATTGGTCTCTGTACTACTGCGGTAAGTGCTGAATACCATGATTGGTGTTCCTAATGCATTAGTAGCTCAAACGTGCACTGCATCTCGTTGCCAAAGGTCACATCACAGTTGAGATGATCCAGGAGTTCCAGAACTCTAACCTGAAGATGCCACCAAAAATGAATGAGCAGTCTGGGAAGGAAGGCATGTTCTCCAAGCAACACTGGGGTGAAGCCACAAGGTGGCTCATGGTGCACATGAAAACCTGGGAACCCAATCAGATTGTGGTGATCATCAAGGAGGCATGTCTGACACTGCTGATGCTGGCACACTGCAGGAATAGATCTTGCACAGCCACATCTCTTGTGGCCACGATATATATGCCAACATATGTAAGTGGTTTCTTGTAGTTAGACCAATTCTCATCTATTTGCATAGGATATCTTCCTTGTCCTGTTGCATTCCTGCAGTATACCCCACTTATGTCCCACTGATCTGTACTGCCCATTATCAATACCTGCTTGTATTCCATGTTTTTCACTTGTATTGATATCCCAATATCCCTGTTGCTCCTTTTACCTATTTCATTAATCACCCCACATTTTCCTGATTCTTATCTTGGACTTACCATTTACTTATCATTTACTTACCATATGGCAGCTGGCATGTTGATTTGCTTACCTTGTACTTATTCCACTTAATCTGCACTTGTACAAGTTGTCTGCAAGTAAAATAAGCAGTAAGCAAGTGAAATAAGTAGTGGGCAAGTAGACTAGAACCTACTTAAAGCTGTAACGACCTAGACTTTGAGTCGTGACGCTTGAGGGCAAGACAACAAATAGTAACCAGTGTTCGAGACTTCAAGACTAATCGTCAAGTCTGAAGTGAGTAGAAGAGAGTAGAGCGGTATCCTTAATTCACACTCAAGCCTAAGGCAAGAGGAAAACAAGTGGATAAGACTGCGGGATACGGTGAAATACATGGGCTTAAATACTGGAACGAAAGGTGCACAGACCAAGCTATGAACTACCTAGTAAGGACGAGTGATGCTGCGTACGCAGCTATATGCAGTCAATGCTGTACGAACAAATGCGGTAATGAAGAAATGGAGTCATATGTAGTCCAATGAGAAAGGAAAGGAGAATCATACGATAAGTAAGCCAATGAGATGATAGGAAAATGGATAAAATTGTAACAAAAGCTACTTATTTCAATCTACTTAAAATCTATTTATAGCTCGGATAAGTGGTTATAAGTAGCACTAAGTAACAATAAGTAACACATCAAAATGCTGATAAGGCTGCATGCTGTAGTGAGAGAAAGAAATAGAAGAATAGACAGGTACCTACCTGACAGAGTTAGACACTTTCCCCTTTTTTTATGAGTGTTCCTGCCAGCCTGCTTGGGAGTGTTGGTGGCCACATGCTCCTCTTCACCTTGCCCCACTGTTGCTTGGACAGCATGCTGTTTTTCCTTCTGAGCCAATACCTTTTTTGGCTTGGCCTATGTGCTAACTCCACTTCAAGTTTGTCAAGGTCAGACAAGTCACTCAATTTTGGATTTGACAGAACTATGGAACCAACAGAGGTACAAGAAGATCCTATGAAGGCATGAGACAATCTGGTAGAGGCATGAGATAATCCAGCTGAGGCATAAGGCAATCCAGGAGAGAGGCATGAGAAAGATTAGCAAATAGGTGTGTTAGGATGGAAATGGGATTGGCACCCAATGGGTTTTGCACTGGCAGTGACTGGCCATGACTGGAACCACCTTCATCTACCATGTGGCTGTAAGGAGAAGTGAGCAGAGGAATAGAACATTAGGTTTCTTCAGACATATTGCCCATTTCTTCAGACATATTGATAGTATATTTGGTATTGTGTACCACTGCTTGAATACAGATATGTTGGAGTAATTCTTCTGATGCTGGGATAGATGCCTTGTTGTTCAGCTCACACTTGTCAGCATTATGGCCATCTTTATTGTTGAAAAGAAGCCTGTGAAAGGAAACTGTGAGCATAGGTAACTTGGAAGTGAATAAATGTGACATGCTTGTTGTAATGTTTAAGGAGATTTTCTCTCCACATCTTGTCACCACAATCTTCAATTAGTTTGATAATGAGGTGATAGAACTTGTGGAAAGAAAACTTGATGTCCATTTTGTTCCAGTGTGTTTGAGCAGTAATTGCATAGCAGGCTTGTAGAGTAAATGAAGTATCAAATGGCAGCTGCAATAACCAAGATAAACTTACTATAACTGTAGTATATGCTATGTGCATTGCCTCAAACTTCTCCATGCAATGCAATGTCACATTGTTTGAGCACATTTCACAAGATTGGCCAGTTGCAGAGCCTAAGGATGGGCTTGTAAAAATATGCTTCATGACCTGAATATACCAACTCATTCAAGATAGAAGCCCTAGAAGAGCCTGGCACAGATACCTTTATCATCAAACTTTGTCCTATTGTTCTTCCACAGAAACACTGGCAAGTCATTTTCAGTCATCTTGATTTTTGAACTTTTGAGATCTTGGCATGTCCTGAGCTGTTCAGTCATATGCAACAAGCATGTATGCAAGAAAGAAAGGGACCTGGGTTCTGATTGTAGGCTGCAATAACCTCAACTGCCAGTGAACAAAAAAATCATGCAAGCTGAATGTGATTGAGGCCAAGCTGTGACTTGGGCATTGTAGAGTTGATTGCAGGCTTCATTGTATCTTCTATTGGATTTTTCAAGATGTATGCTCCAAGGTGCTCACATAAATGAGTAGAGTTGCTACTTCTGGTCTCACTAATACCTTTGATTACTGTCATATCCACTCCTAACCCCTAAAGCCCCCCTCTGATCTTATCTCTGGCCTACTCCGCCATACCTCTGGTACGCCATCATCATCCCACTAAGATCTTGCCCTGGACTTGTTGCCTCTGCATCGGACTTTGTTCAGACTGCCTCGGACACCGCCTCGGACACCTTTCCCATTAGTACTCATCTTTTGTTACACTCCTTATAGTATATTTTCCATTCTTCATACATAGCATCCCTCCGACCCTTCATTCTAACTTACACATTCTTTCCCACATCATATGCTCTCCATTCCATTCATATGCTCACAGTATAGCTTCTCTGATATCTCTATTTATTCCGGTACAAACTCTGACTGGACTTCACTATATAAACCATGTATCCTCTATGTAATTCCTCAGTACGAATATCAACTAAGTTTCCTCCACTCTGACCCTCCTCTGTTCTCCTCCTCTGTTCTCCTACTTGCTCTATTATCTCCTTTATCTGGAACTTTTGTTCCTCTGAAATCCAGGACATGAAGTATGACAAGGGTGCGACACATAAGTCCTATGCCAAGTCCCACTAAGTACCCCCCTCTGTTACCTCCATTGGACCTCCGGTCCACTTTATACTAAAGAACCCTGAAACGCTACAGATAGCTTTGGACCTCGTCAGACTTACCTCTGGAGGACCCAGACTTGACAATTACCTATCAAACCATTTAGATTATTGTGTAAACCATCATATATGCACATAATAATGGCCACAATTTTGAGCACCTGCTTGTGCATAGATGGGTTGTTAAAGGTCTTGAGGCTTGGCACCTTGCATAGAAGGGTAGAGAAAATCATTCTGTACTGTGTGAGTGTTGTAGGAGCTGAGAGCTCATACCAGGGACTAAACATTTCAAAAAGCTCAGGGTCAAATAAGTGTCCCAATGAGGTGTCATTTTAATTTAGTTGCCATTTGATCAAATCTAAACTGAATTCTATAAATCTTGGATGGATAGAAAGCCAAGAGTATGTACCATATAGTGGTTATCAGGTGCCATCATGTTTAGTGAAAAACATGCAAACATTGGGACACTTATTTGAGCCATTGTATATAGTAAAATGACTGTAGCCCACCTAACCATAAAAGAGCATGCATGTGTCAACAATAGCATTTTGAAAATTCTGTCGCCAGCTGTTCCATCACTCACTCTTACAAGTACTTGAGTGCTTGAAGCTGTATATATTATGATTTCTTCATTTTCTCCTTATTCTATTGGCTCACCGATTGTATGATTTCTCTCTTCTTTTTCATTGGACTCGTTATTGCTCCACTTTACTTCTACCATTTATATCTAACATAGCCTTGACTGTGCATAGCTGCATATGCAGCCTTACTTATACATACATGGTAACACATAGCTTGGTCTGTGCTAGATAGCTTAAGGTATAAATACCCCATGTACAGTACAAATTGCCTCAGTCTTATCCACTTGTTCTCCTCCTGTCTCTAGACTTGAGTTCAAATTAAGGATACCGCTCCTCCATCATTTTATCTACTCACTTTAGGTCTGACGGCTGACCTTAAAGTCTTGAACACTGGTGCTTGTTGTTGCTTGTCTTGCCCTCAAGCATCACGACTCAGTCTAGGTTGTTACAGTACAGTATATGTCTTGATGGAAACTCAAGAGGTTTTCTGATGGATTCTATCACCATGTTGTGTTCACCCTCAGTTCATACATAGCAGATTATGAAGAACAAGTTCTTTTGGCCTGCATTGTCTGCAATTGGTGTCCAAAGTAAGCAATGCCAATGTGAAGGCTTGATAATCTTCTCACATGGAATGTACAGTGACCTCAGAAACCCTTTCCATGCTAACCTTGATGGCAGTGCGCGCAGCGCACTGCCAAACACTGTGGGAATCTCGCTTAGCTTTGGTGGAGTTATACATAGTACATACCCTTGGCTACAAAATCGCCCCCTAGGTCATGTGATTTGGTTCACACGCCATGGAGATATCATTGTTACAAGTTGGCAATGTCATGGAAAGGGTTTATGAGCTTTTGAATTGCCAGGGTATTAGTACTTGGTATATCCTCCTTTTGCCCTAAGCACTGCCTGAATTCTTCTAGGCATGCTTTCAATTAGTTTCTGGCACTCCTCCACTGGTATCCTTTCCCATTCCACTTGAACTCTATCCCACAATTCCAAAACCCCCTTAGGAGGGTGTTCATGCTCTGCAAGCCTCCTTTTGAGCCATCCCCAGAGATGCTCAATAGGATTAAGGTCAGGAGACTGTGCAGGCCAAACCATAGTCTCAAACTCCTGCTCTTCTAGCCACTCCTTCACCTTTTTACAAGTATGCTTGGGGTCATTGTCCTGCTGGAAGATGATATCAGGAGGATTGAACCCATAATGCTCTAGGGTTTGTTGCAACTCATCCTTCAAAATTTGAAGGTAGAGGTCCCCATCCATCCTACCATCAATCTTGGTAGCAAAGCCAACTCCCTGCCAAGCCATACAACCCCACATCATCAAAGAACCCCCACCAAATTTGAGGGTTCCTTGTACCAGCCTATCATTGAGCCCCTCACCTGCTTTTTTCCATGCCCATTTGTGCCCATCTGATCCTAAGCGATTGATCTTGGTCTCATCTGACCATATTACCTTCTTCCAGTCCTCTATAGTCCAATCCTTATGAGCTTCTGCAAAGTCCAAGCAAGCCTTGCGATGTCTAGCAGAGAGAATAGGGCGTTTGGACATGACTACAGCCTTCATACCAGATTTTTTCAAGTGAACACGAACTGTACTTGCAGATAGAGGCTGATTGATGATGTTGGTGAGAGCTTTGGTCACTTGGACAGCATTTTCAGCTCTACCAGAGGTGATAAGATGTTGGGCATGACAGATATTGGCAGGGGAAAGCTTGGAAGAACAACCTCCAGTAGCTTTGGGAAGGGTAGAACGCTTCTTGGAACGAAGCTTGGATATGGCAGAAGGGCTAACACCAGTTTGCTTGGCAATGGCTTCACCAGAATGGCCAGCATCAAGCAGGGAGAGGATGTTGGCTTGTTGAGTAAGAGAAAGGGATTTAACCATGATGGTGGATAAGAATCAACAGGTGTGTGAACTTTTTTAAACTCAGACACACTATTTACATGTATACCTTTGTTTGTATAACCAAACAATGCCAACCATCATATGATTTAACCAAGATCCTAGCTACCAATTCAAAAGCTCATAAACCCTTTCCATGACATTGCCAACTTGTAATAATGATATCTCCATGGCGTATGAACCAAATCACATGACCTAGGGGGCGATTTTGTAGCCAAGGGTATGTACTATTTATAACTCCACCAAAGCTAAGCGAGATTCCCACAGTGTTTGGCAGTGCGCGCAGCGCACTGCTGTCAAGGTTAGCATGGAAAGGGTTTCCAAGGTCACTGTACCTTCCTTTCAGCACCACTGAACGCAACACATGTGGAGCAGGTGTCGGTGATGTAGTGGGCTTGATGATTGAAGGCCGTGTTGTGTTTGAAAAAATGAAAATCCTCGAAGGCAGGATCTGATATCAGATCGTTTGTATCGCCGATGACACATCAAAAATGTTGCCAATGGTATGTCATGCATCATCCCTGCTCGCTCTCACTGGCATCCGTTAGGCATTGACAGCACTTGTTCATACCAGACCCCTTGACATTCCAACCTAACCCTCAGACAAGCCTCGGATGCGGCAATGGACGAAGAAGACAACAAAGAGACGGCCAAATGTGATGGTATTTACAAGCTCCCAAAACTAGTGCTGATGCCCTACACAGAATGTGCTGCCAACAAATGCTTCAAGCGCCAACCCATCCCCAAAATGTTCTCCTCTGTTCTCCATCAACTTGAAGATCTGTTAAGACTGCACATGGAATCATCCTCTGGATTGGGTGCTATGCCTATGCTTGCCTCAGATTGTGCATGTGAGATTCAGTGGATGACCAAGTTTGAGGAGAACTTTACATGGCTGATGATGAAAAAGAAGCATGCACGGAGGTGTAGGCAGGATGAAGAAGACCTTGCATTGGTTGGGACGGGATCCAGTGATTGCAATGTTGCGGTTGTGGTCGCAGTTTGGAGGATGAATTTGAAGACATGTTGCATTCTGTGGGAAGGACAAAGACGAGTGCTATTGAGGATGTTCTTCACATATGTCAACACAACTGTTCATGTGTGCTGATCATTTTCGACAGCTCATTGTTGTCCACGTACCAACCTGCTTGGCCTCTCTCCCCTTCTGTTGTGTTTTGGCACTCATCTCACATCGGCGTGTCCCTATGACCTTCCTATTTCACCACAAGGCTACACTTTGAATCATGTGCGATGCTCCCGTTTCGTTCAACATGGGTACTGCTGCCTGGGTTGACATGGACGTGTGCTGGGGTGCTCACTGCTGTGTTGTACGGCATGTAAGATGGTTTATGGAGGTTGTCTGGGCCCCCCTTATTGTTGTGGACATTGCTGATACCTTTCCTGTGCCCTATTGACAGCCTCAACACTCTGCCCGCCATCTTGACCCTCTGCTCACCATCCTGCCCTCAGGCTTGTCAGTAGGTGGCTCTGTGGGCTTATCCGGGTGACATTTGTTGTCACCTGTCGTGTCTGCAGGGTCCTCTATTTGTCGTCGCATGTGCTCTCACCTACATCACCTTCACGCCACTGGCACCTCATTTCCCTCAACAAGCCCGAGCTGTCGGACGCTGAGTCCAAGTTCGAGTCCAAGCTGGGGCTTTTGGGCCAAGCTAGGCTGTGCACATCACTAGTACTAAATATGCTGTATAAGGTACAATAACTATATTAGAACTGTTGATTACTCCCAATGAGAATCCTTTGTGAGAAATAGTGGAAATTTCATGAATTCATCTCTCTTAGGGTGGGTCAGCTCATGGGAAAAACATCAAAATATCAGAAAAAAAATAAAAATCCAGGGTTTTGCATAAATAATATAAAATATGTGATATTTCTGTAAATTAACCCTAGAAAGTTTTTCCTGATGTCCCTGGTATATATACTGTGTACTAAGCGTCTAAGCAATCCCAAGAGGGTATGCAAAGACCTTGCAGTATCTGCATGCCTTATTACATAAGGTCCGGACTGTGTCCAGTACAGATGTACCAAGTCCAGTGCAGTGTGTTGCAGAGTCTAGTGCGGACTGACTCCGGACTATCATGGACTATGTCTGGATGTCCTTTGTACTACTACTAGTCTACTTAGGGTATATGTACTAGGTACCCTACTTATCTATTTGACACTCCCCCTCACTAAGTGTGTAGTAAGCACATGTGTGGAATAGGAATGAGATTAATGAAATTGTCCATTTGAGTAGGACCTTGCTTGTTTCCAACAAGTGGAATTGGATGTAAGTCATGTCTGGGTTCTGTTAGGGACAAGCAGATCCATGTGGTCTGTCTAGACCAGATGCTCAGGGTCATGTGTTCCATTTCTGAGGATGAAAAGGGCAGCTGTAGGCTGGGAATGGGACTTCCAGCTGAATGTTCTGTTGGGCCAGTGTGAGGTAGTTATCCGGTTTGCAACCAGTGGGTAACTAGGTTGGATGCCTTAATCGGAGTCGGTGAATGTGGTGATACTAAGTCCAGACTATCTGTCGAAGACTAGCACATGGGGTTTCATTCCAATGAGGTATCAGAGGATATGTGGCATATTGTCCAGGTGTTCCTGTGACGGGTTTGTGCTATGACAGGAAAGCATCGTCATGGTGTAGGGTGTGTCCAGTCTTGTTCCGAGCATGGTATAGGAGTGACCCTATGATGGACTGAAAGCAGAATGTCTGCGTCGGATCAATGGGCTTGCTGTCCGGTCAAGGATAGTGTCCTTCAGGGAAGGGGAATGTGTGAGCCATGCATGCATTTGCATGTCACAATGGTCGATGATCCTCTCCAGGTATGCAGTTTGGTCTGGTTAGGACTTTCTGGCCTTTGAGGTGGGTATGCATCCGGAGGGATTTCATTGGAATTTTGAGGTTCTGGTATTCCCACTTCTGCATTAAAGCAGATCTTATCTCGGTGTGTTTGGACCACAGAATAGGGCATCATCAATGTAGACAATAGCATCTATGGCAGTATTACCCATCTTGCGGTATAGGAAGATTCCGGTGTTGGATTTCTTAATGCTCAAATCCTTGGACTCATTTGGAATGTGCCAACAGGCGAGTGTGACCTGTTTGAGTCAGTATAGGGCGCAGAGTATTGGAGTGGTTTGTTCTCCTAGCCAGGAATTGAATCCTTCTGGCTGCTCCATGTGTGTTTCTTTGAGCTTTCTATTGTAGGTATGCACTTCAGACATTAGGTCTGGGAGTGTGTCAGTTGTCCAGTGCTCAGTGAGTGCTAGCATAAGCCGGACTGTTTCTAAACAGACTATGGGTGAGGTTATTTGGTTGAAGTCCACCACTTCAACCTGTGAGAAACCCTTTTGCTTCTTAAGCAGGCTTTCTTCCGTCCATTGGACTTGATATCTAAGACCCATTGGTGTTTTCATGATTTCCAATGTTTGGGCCAATCCACTAACTCAAACTTGAATTCTGGCAGTGGAGGATCTAATTCCTTATTGCATGCGGTTCACCAGAGCTTTTGCTCTTTATCTGGTAGTGTGAGTGTATTGCAGTATATGACTGTTCATGATGTGGGTTTATCTCCATGTTCGGAGTTGTAGTAGTAGTATGTACTTTGCTGTGCATGCTTGGGAGTTCTGTGGAAGTGACGTCATGGATAGTTTGGGGATATAGGAAGTGAATGTAATCTTCTCCCCCTTCCCGGACTATGCGTTCCATGTCCTGTTCAGAGTTCATGGCAGATGTAGGTCTGCCAGGGGGTTCTGCGGAAGTATGATGTTGTGGATTTGCTTGGGAACTTAGGAAGTGTATTAGGCGTGTTCCCCCTTCCTGGACTATGCGTTCCACATCCTTTTCGAAGTTGTGTGGAGAATATAGGTCTGGGAGAATCAGGCATTGCTCCGGGAAAGTATTGATTGTCAAGATGCGACATCTTGCGTTGGAACTGACTTGGTGACTTGTTTCCAGCGATTAGATTTTCCATGTCCTTTAGTTGACTTAGGGGCATTAACGGTCCCCATAGAATTGTCTGGACTGTTCAGAGGTTGTTGGAGATGTTGACGGAGGTGGTAGTTCCTCATTGGAGTCGTCTGTGGATGAAGAGAATTCATATCCAGCAGTTTGGTTTGGAGCATCAGGGATTGCTATCCTGGGAGGTGGGTTGGGTGCCCGATTCTAGGTGTTTCCTGAATGTAGTTTATCCAGTTTCGTCCTCCAGGTCAGAGGGAATACTCAGAATAGGAGTTGCATTATCATCCAGAATGGTTTACCTTGGATGGATGGTTATGTGGAGTCCTTTTGATATATTTTGTTACAAACAAGGGAATAGCGTCTCATCGAAGAGGGTCATATGTGGACATAAATACAGAGTTCATATCACACATGAACTTGAAGAGGTAGTTGTGACCATTTGGTACAACTCTGAGGTATGTAATCATCTTGGATATAGCTGATAGCTTATTTTTCCGGACATCTGGGGATAGGTGCACAAAGGTGCCATGTCTGGGGATTCAGAGGTTTACTGACGTCAGACTCTTCTTTGTGTATGAGGACATATGGAGTTTGCCATTGGAGGTGCCAGTTCAAAGTCTGGGTATAGATTTATGTTGCGTGGGATATCGCGAATTCCTAGAAGGAAAGGAAGGCAGAAGGCTTGCCTTGTGTCATATTGACTCTGCCTTGTCCATAAGTGTGCACATGAAAGCGCATCCATTTTGGAGTGGAGTGTGCGGAGCACTCATATATGGTTTATTGAGAGCGCATCCATGACAAGGGGTCTTGGATTGCATCAGACTTGCATCCAGAAATTTATGTGTATGTTTTGTGCCTTGGACAATAGCTCCAAAGAGTGATGTCCAAAACGTTTTTGTAATGTGTTCATGTCAATCGTAGCGACGAAATCGTCAGCTGAAGGGATGCAGGATGCCTGGATTATGAGCATCATATTATTTCAGTGCCGGAGCATGAATGAAAGTGATTGGGGTATTTCCATCCCAAGTGGTGAGATTCCAAGAGTGTCTGGTCAGTGACTAGGACAGGTTGTAGCAGAGTAGATCTCCGATTCTCGTAGCTCATATGGTCATTGATGCAATGAGTGAGATCTCAATGCACCGGGATGAAGGATCCATTGTACCTTGTTATCGGAACTCTGGAGTAACTCCAGCTTTTTACAATGGGTGCACAATGCATCACTGCTGTCTGTATGAACACAGGTATATATCCTACTAGTAGCTACTAGCAGATTGTCATGCTTAGTGCCAGTGGCTAAACATGAGCGTGGGATGGAGCACCGCGAAGTGTTGGTGTTTGGACTTTGTGCTGGAAGGCAGATGGACATGCCTAATGTTGAGGTCCATGATTTGGTTATCCTCAGTAATGGCTTCATCGTCCTCGGGTATGTGATCTCCGAAGGAAACAGTGTCTTCCTGTTCCTTTATCAAAGGACAGGGCAAGGGGCTGGAGTGATGTGGTCATAGACACACACACACTGTGGGTTCTGGCAGTGCGGTGTTGTCAGAGTGCATGACAACGTTCTCCAGGTCAAGGAGATTGGTGGGGATGTACGGAAGAATGGACTTGATAGTCTGGATCATTTCTGTAGTAGGTTGGACTTCCATGAAGTGGTTGTCCTGGATATCTGACAAATTGAGCATGTTGGTATGTGGTCATGGTTGAGTGAAAATTTGGGTATCCTGCCCCTTCTGCTTTACAGTGGATATCTTATTCTCGGACTCTTTATGTCCTGACTGATTTCTGCTGTGTTTGTGGGATTAGGTCTGTTGCCAATGAAGGATGGTGACCTGCTCAATCTTTTACTATGGTGAGCTCGTACAGACTGGATGGGGATGCAGAGGTGTTGGAGCTCTTAGCACCCGTGGAGTGGTTGAAACTGCAACAATGAAGTCCATCTCCTTAGGTAGTTTCGCCAGGAGGGTCATCTCTGGTGGTGAGATAGAGTGAAATAGACTGATGGATGGTGTAGGTAGTGATCATGTCGTGGTTGGTAGTCTCATCTGGGTCCGTGGTAAGTTCCATTTTGGGATTCATCACGGTGTCCCATCGGTCATTGGAAAGGAATTTCATGTCTGAGGCTCATGTGCAGAATAGTAAGAGCCATTGAGGGCTTGGATGAAGTTGGGAGTTGAGAGGTCATGTTTTTAGAGAAGCTGTGGGGTATGCATTTGTTTTCCGGTAAATCCGTAAATTTAAACTAGCATAGGTTCCCCTTCTGCAGCTCTTATGACTTTGGACTTCCAGCAGAATTGGTCTTGCTGTTGGCGGAATTGATCTCACTGTGTCCCTTGGACTTCCAGCAGAATGTACTTGCTGTTGGCGGAATTGCTTCACTGTGTCCCTTGGACTTCATAGTGGAAAAACTCGCTATGGGTGGAAAAACATCACTCTTAGTGGAAATGCTTTGCTCAGGTCCAGATTTTGTATTTACAGTGGTAATGGTACATCACTATGTATGTATGGTCATGGCGGGATGGGATGTTGCCAGAGTGAAGTCCTTAGTCGCATCGGAGGTTGGAAAGTACATCAAACCTAAGTGCAGACCAGACAGGAGGTGGCATAGTGCTTTGGACAATGCATCGGAGAAGCACTGCTGCTACTTGGGGCTCATAACCTGTTGAGCAGAGCATGTGTCTGTGAGGGAAGGCCACCAGACTTACCTGGGTGGTGTGAGATGAGCACAGATGATGGGAGTAAGACAGAGAACTTCTTCTATTACATCAGGGAGGCTTCCCTGGTATATATACTGTGTGTAAAGGTTGGTTACCTTTGTGGGTCTTCTATGACTCAGGATCGCTCAGGTGAAGTGAACCACTATTGGGATTCGCCCAGAGATATGTAGAGTACAAAAAAGATTGGGAGCCCGTTGTCACGGCGCTCCCCATTTATCTACTAGCTACAGCACATGTGATAACTCCTATCACATGCGCTTGACACTGCACCAGTGTCCGATGTCACCGTATATGGGGCCTTGAGCCCCTATGTGGTCCAAGGGGGACTTGTCCCCTTACACCCTCCCCATTTGAGGTGGATCACACCTCGCGAACAACCAAACGAGAAGAAAGATGTCATTATGTACATAAAGAAACATACAAAATTAGATAGAGGAGAGAAAGGTAGATACGAGCAAAAGAAAAAAGGTAGGGGGTTATGTATGCCCCCGCGCAGATGCGACCATTTACAGTAAGTAAGAGTGGGGTTGAACCCACAAGAGAAGAGAGAGGCTACAGCCCTGATCGCGTCACCAGCCTACATTTGTGCCGGGCCCTCCATTTCCGTGTCCTCGGATAGGACGGCACCAACCCTGTCGTAGCATACATACGTGAGGTTGTATGAGACCGCGGCGAGGCTGAATCGGACGATGAGGTTGTTGTCCTTTGAGGCGCCTGGCGAGATGCCCAGGGTGGGGATCGCCGTTATGGAGACACCATTGGCCTGGGCCTCCTTCTCGTACCACTCTTTCGAGCGGATGAGTTCGGTGTCCTCGACCGCCTGGTTTACTTTGTCTCAGAGGAGGACAAGGGGAACAAATGCATTGTCCCCATCGAACCCTCCATTGAAGTCAATGCAGTCGACCAACTCTTGGGCGGCTCGTCGTGCCCAACTCACAGCATCATCGGCGTCATGATATGTGACGCCGTTAGCGGCTAGATATGCCACAATCTCTTCAGCTGTGGACTGGCTGTTGAATTCACCAATCCAGGCGGTAGTCCGCCCTTCGGTGGGAGCGGTTTCCGACCACTCGCATAGCCAGCGGAGGCTATCGTCCTGGTACCGCCAGTATGCTGAGCAGACCCCTGAGCCAGGTGGACCGGTGCCCATCCCGGCCTCAGGGGGTCGGAGCTAGACGCTCCATGAGGAGGAACCCTCGGACGTTCCGTGCTGAGGGGCGTGCTAAGACATCGTCGTCGTCTGCTTCCTCGGGGTCAAGGGGAAACCCGAGCGCACCGGGGAATACTTTTCGCAGTTCACCATAGCTTCTGCTTGAATTTTGGCAACCTTCAATGAAGGTTGCCCAGACGTCGACGGTGGTGTCGAGGCGTGGTGCCCCCATAGGTAGCGGTGCAGACTTAGCACCATGGGCGGGCTTTGCCCGTGACTTGACTTTCGATCTAGTCGGCACGAACGCCGGCCTAGTCGAGGCACAAGGGGTCAGCAAGGTAAGTGTATTACCGACCGGGGTAGTGATTGGGGCGCTCTCGCCCTGTGACTGTGTTGAAGTCGGGACAGACTCCAACAGTAGCTGCTTTTGCAGCACTTGAATGATAACTAGAGGTGGGGGAGCCTCCCTTGACTTGGCCTCCTCGCGGAAGGCTTCCTTCTTCTTTTTGGCCTTACTGGCGGCCCAGGACGGGGGTTGCCATGCCTTGAGGGTGACCCTCATGAGGTCAGTCACCGCGAGGTTCTTATGCTTCCTCCAATGGTGGAGGAGGGAGACTAGGTCAGAAGCCTGATGGTATGAGGGCGCGTTCCCCTCTGGCTCTGACTGCGCTCGCGCAAAGAGATCGCGGATTTCTTCTGCCATATTGTAAATAATTACTAGTACGGGGCCCATGGCCCCTCATTCCATTTTTAAGGCCATTCCCGGCCGTTGCGTGGGCACCATTGGGATGCGCCCTTGACTCATGACCCGAAGGATCTCTTCAGCCATGTTGCCTTTGTATGCGCACATACGAGAGCTGGCACGCACAAAGATCGTGCGCGTGCCTTTGGCGTCCCGGTCGTCGCCCAGGACTTGTCCGACATTTGGGATGTTCTTCCATCCCGGGAACATGGGGCCTGCGACGCCCTCAAACGGGTCGGCGCTAGGCTCCGTTACGAGCACATCCTCATAGGGGAGTAG
>QFES01001464.1:0-31501 GCA_003316375.1 Tylopilus plumbeoviolaceoides
CCAAGGTGCACACGTTTGGTGAAGGGTGGGGGTTCCACGGTGGTACGTACCGCTCGTCTCTGGAGCGAGCACGTCAGAAACATGGACGGCGGTCTTATCTTTTCACAGCCGCCGTGTTGACGTCGTCGCTCGTACGGGACTACATGATCAACTTTGCAAAGAACGTCATGTTCTCGACGTCCATGCCGTACACCGACATTTACGCGCTCGAAGCTTGCTTCAGCGTCATATCGAGCGCGTACGGACAAGAGGTACATACCTATTTTATTTTTTATTTTCTTTGTATATGCCCGCTGATGCCCAGCCCTCCTATCATTCATATCTGAAAGCTTCGGGACCGCTTGTATCGCCTCGCTCTCTACGCACAAGAAAAGTTATCTACCGCACTCAAGAACGTGCCGGATACCATTCTCGCGCTGGATAATCCCGATGCTCAAGGGACTGTCTCCGACCACGGTTTATGTTCGCCGATTATTCCCGTTTTCACCCCTCACGCAAGCAATCTCGCGGACTATCTGCTGCAGAAAGGATACGGAGTTTCACCGTTGACATTCCCTGTCGTCAAGAGACCCAGAATCCGTGTCATTATTCATGCAGTGAACACGGAAGCGCAGATTGATGCATTCACCAATGAGCTCATCGCTTGGGTAGACACCAAAGCTAGAGCAAAGCTTTAGATGGAGGTTATTTTAGGCAATCTGCAAAATCGATGCCATGTTCCCATCTTCGTTAGATAAGATGTGGCTGCTGGTTGGCCGCACCGTCGGCGAAGAGACAATAGACCTGTTGACCAACTCTGCGGTGCTTGTGATTCTGTCCGAAACATTTCATAAACTCGAAACGCAATTACACAACAGATTTCATGTTTATGTGCTATGTGAAAACGGTAGAGGGCAACAGCGACAGCGTGGAAAAGAAAGAAAAAGAGAGAAACAGTATAAGGGAGTATTCACGGAATTTAGTCTCACATCACCCCAGCACCTTGCCCAACACCCTCGGTTGCGACAGATCAGCCATATTGATGAAGATATCGTCTGCTGGGTGTCTGTACAACGGCGCACGCAGTCTCTTTTGGTCGAGGTGGTGCCCAATGAAACCAATCGAGCGGCCAAGCACGAATAGGCCATTCAGTGTACCAATCTGAATACACGTCAACTCATGAACATCTCTACACAGGGACAACACAAACCTTGATATACTCATCGGCCTCTTCAGGGGTGAACGCACCCGAGTCGCGAAGGAGATCGACAAAGCAAACAGCAATACATCCATCGACATTGAGGATCAACTAGTGACGAACCCTATCAGTAAACTTGCTTTTCCCGCTCGAAACGAGGGTTTATACTCACGGTGTCCTTCTTTGTGGTCGTCACTTTCTCTACGGCCAAAGCATAGTCGAGCAACGAGTGGGAAGGGAAGTGCTTGCAGACATATTCTTTGACGAGCTCGACACGCAAGTCGGGGTTGTTGGCAGACTTGATCTTGTGGCCAATGCCAGAGACTGGGAGCAAAATCAGATAACTTGACGACGAAGCAGACGGGAAAGACAACCCACTCAGCTTGTTGGCTTTTCTGCTCTCGTCCACAAACTCCCTTGGTGTCAATCCTCTATCCCTTGCACTTGAGAACATCGACGCTGCCTCATCCAGGGCTCCTCCAAATCGACTACCAATTGTCAACAGACCAGACGCAAGACTGCTAATCAAATCTTTCCCAGCACGAGTCGCGACAATGGTGTTCATGGCACCACTGACAGCCGGACCATGATCCGCCGTCAACATCAAGACCATTTCAATGAATTTCGCGGCATATGGAGGTAGGCGGCGCTTGAACCAGAGCAACGAGACGACACCACCCAAACCGATGTCGTCTTTGAAGACATCCGAAATGCGCATGCCAGCGTACAACAACTCTTGACCGCGTTCGTCCGAGATAGTGGAGATGAATGCCGCGGGCTTTCGGATAAGACCGAGTTCTTGAGCCCACTTGTAATCCATCGGAATGATAGGTGGTTCGACTTCTCTGCGGGGAACAATGGCGCCGCTGGCAACAAGATTGTCGTATGCCTCTTTCAAGACGTCAGGAAGCAGCTCAAATGTATCGGGGACGATGAATCCAGCAGCTTTCATCGCGCGGTTCTTTGCCTCTGCTGTCTCAGCATCGCTGTTGGCCATCGAACCCGCGTGCCCGAACTGCACCTCGGTCGTAAACATCTTTGCGCAAGTACCAATGGCCCAGGCAACGATAGGCTTCTTGATACGTCCTGATTTCACCGCTTCGATCACACGATATTCTTCGACGCCACCGACTTCGCCAAGGAGAACGAGCATCTTGCAGTCCGGATCATCTTCATAACGCAAGAGATGGTCGATGAACGTGGAACCAGGATAGCGATCACCACCAATGGCAATACCCTCGTACGTGCCGTTGGTTACCAAGGAAAGGATGTTGTTCAGCTCGTTTGACATGCCTCCAGACTTGGAAACGTAACCGACAGAACCAGGGCGGTAGAGCTTGGAAGCGATGATGTTGTCCATCATCCTTTGATGAATCAGTAAATCACCATCTAGTGAGGCACAAATAGCGGCTCACCCTCCGGAGTTACCAATTCTGAAACAACCAGGTTTGATACCACCAACGGTAGCGGGACCGATAATCAAAACTCCTTTCTCCTGGGACTTGACCAAGATATCTCGCGCCTGACGTTCAGGAACACCCTCGGCGATCAATGCGATGGCACGGATGGTCTCGAACTCGAGGCACTCCAGCGTGCTGCTGTACACACTGCGTGAACTGGCAAAGTTGACGACTACATCGACATCGGGATGCTTCTTCACTGCCTCGGCGAGTGACGTGTAAACTGGCAAAAGCGTCTCTCTCGTGCCCCAGTAGAATTTCTGGATATGGTGTCCACCGAAGGGGTAAATCATTGCAGCAACGGAGGGGCGGGCACGCTTGCACGAGAAATCGAAATCCAGCATGCCCTGGATAGCACGAGGCTGGAGTCCATAGACAAAACTACGGGTCTCTGCATCAAATGGTCGGTAGGCAGGCCGGGCGGCGGCACGACCATCCTTGGTAGGAGCGTTGTCGAAGCGCACGACGACGTCGTTGGGTTGTGTACGTTCGCCGGAAGCATGGATCGTTCCGATATCAGCCGTAGTAGGTATAGTCGCTGATGAAGGTGTAGGAGGAACGACTTTGGGGGAGCCCGGCGCAGTGATAGGAAGGGAGGTGGGAGCAGCTTTCATGTGCTTTATGCCAAGGGCAAGAGGGACAATTTCGGTGATGTGTGTTTCGGGACCAAAGACGCGGATGGGAACACCCAAGGATTCACCTAGAGGAAACAATACTTGAATTGGGGCTACTTGACAACCAGGACGAAATATACCAAGTAGTCTCATAGCCTTCAAGCCCTCTTGATAGTTTGGACCACCGCGACGGACATAGATCTTGACCTATAGGCAATTAAGTTGCATCAAGTTGAGCGCTCCAGGGCGATTGTATAGCGGCAGAAGGGCTCACCCCGTGTGCAATCAAGCCGGCCTTGGCGCCCTCCAATGCTCTGATGATACCCTTGAATGTAGCGGCGACGTTGGTGAAATTGGCGATACCACCTCCGATGATAAGGATCTTGCCGTCTCGACGGGGAGGAGGGCGGGTGATCAAGTCAACTAATAATGAAAGACGTAATATGTGAGCAGATATATATATCAAACGATGGAAAACTCACGGATGGTTTTGGCGTACTCGTATGTCTGACCCTCGGACGGTGCACCACTGTACTCTCCGTAGTTGGCAAGTTCGTGGGCAAAACCAGCGGCTGCGATAGCGTCCGCATACACGACAGAGGCACCACCACCCGCGACCATGGTCCAGATGCGAGCATTAGCGTTCAACACGGTGAGTTTGAGCGAAGCACCGGTGGACGCGTCCAATTTCTGGATGTATGCTATAAAGAGGTCAGAGCACATACGCAGTATGGAGAAAGTCAATACTTGCCCTCCTCCTTTGTGAGATCTCGTCCAAAAGGAGCGGGCCAGACCATGGGTGGACCGCGGTCGGCGCCGATCTTACCGCCCTTGGCAGCCTGCGTTGTAGCACCGTCATAGACGCTCAGATCTCTCGCAATGGCCCATTTGGGACCACAGATGAACTCAGCCGTTTGATCTAGCTTGGCGGCCATATCTAGATAATGAATGCTACCGTCCTCGAGAATGACCAGGGGGTTAATCTCAAGGTAGGCGAAGTGAAGATCAGCATAGACGTTGTAAAGTCTGATGATAAAGTCTACGAGAGCATCTTTGCGCTTTCCGGTGAACGAAGGACCAATGAGAGACTCGACATTTGAACGGGAAGGGAACTGTTTGGCATCGACGGGAACTTCTAGGCGGGATGCGTGCGCATCGACATCACCGACATCAACACCACCGGTGGGGGAGAAGAGTATCGTGTCGGAGAGACGGGAGGAAGTGATACAAACATACGCCTCTGCGGACTGGGAGTGGGGTAGAAAGGGTTCGACGATGAACGTGCTGAGCGTCCCCGTGACAGATTCAACCTGGAAATGAAGTGTGAGGAGGTGAAGATAGATAGGGCGACGTGACGACGCGAAGAGAGATCTCGCGATCGCGAGCACCGCGTCGGTTCAGATCGACTTACCTTTTGGGGTTTTCCAGCCCTCTCTAAGATCCATTGTTTTGCGTCCTTCCAGTCTTTGTTGAGAGCGAGGAGGCCAGCCTTACCGCGACGCTTGATAAGCTGATCCGGCTTTGCGACGAGTTTGGTCGTCTGCACCCATGCGGGGAGGTGGTTGTCGGGGGTGATAGCCCCAGTGTCAGGATCCCATTGGATCTGAGCGACCTTGGGCGAGGAGAAGACGAGCGGGGAGTCCTTGGACGGAGTGAAGTTGGCATGCGAGGCGGGTGCGCGCTCGAGCCAGTAAGCCAGCAAGAGCTTGGCGTCATACTCGCGGATGGCTGCGAGATCGATGAGCTCGGTGTCGAAGAGGGAGGGAAGGGGACAGACCTTTGGAGGACATGACGGAAGAGGAACGAGAAGAGAGTGGCTGGAAGATGGGTTTATATATTATATCGACATGAGCGTAATAATTTATTTTGAAACGGTATCAGACCTTGTCTACACCCCAATATTCTCACGGTCTGAAAATCAACACAGCCACATCAGACCACCTCCCGGACTCATCGACTCATCAGCCAAGACGACATTTTCTGTTGGGGTTTACATAGTTTCCGTCGCCACGTTGGGTTATTCTGGGAAAACCACTGCCGCCGGGTCAGGTTTGCCGTTTTACCCGTCCCCGTGCCCCCCTCGTTCCAGCCTCGTTCCAGCTGATCTTGTCACCGATCACCTCCGTGCTTCTCTGCCGTCGACACGTTCCTCCAGAATTTGCTAACCAGTCGTCGCTACTGGGCCTGTAGCTAGCTCTTTTACCTCACGATAACAAGCTGCATCGGCTACTCCCTCCGCGACGTGAACCCTCAGATAGTGTAGGGACTAGTTTACATAGTGCTCACCCGGTACACGTATGATCTACTCCACATCGATAGATCAATCGCCGTGTGCATCTTATCTTCTCCGCAGTTGGCCCGATCACCCCAACGGCACCCTTACCTTTAAATTTGCGGCCATGGGTGATTCCATCGGGTACTCGCAACCAGTCCTGTCAGTCAAACATTCATTCCCGACCAGATTTGTCCTCCCGCTACCGCTGGACAGCAAGCATTGTTAAACCAGCCGACGTCCCAGGAATCGCGATCAGGAACATGACATCCACTGCTACGAAAACCAAAAAGGAGGTATTGACAGGACCGAAAAGGTGATCGCGTAGAATGCAATTGCCACGCCGACCACCGAGTAGTACAGATTCGTGGTCCGGTTTGCGGCACTAATGATTATGTGGTCACGGTGGCGCTTCCGAATCCACGATCCTAATGTAGCCGCGGCTGGATGGTTAAGTTGTTCCATGCCAAACAGTCTGCACCATCCGGGTATGGGATCGTGGTGAACCGGTTCACGTCGGGACCGTCGTACCTGCCAGTATTACATTGCTCCATCGAGTACTTTCGTCCATCGATCCATCGCCGAGGCTACGTATACAGAGCTCGCATGCAGTACACTAACATGCAGTACACACTAACATAGGAGTCCCGCCGGACACCGGCTTCAGTATTCTACTCAGCGTCGGCGGCTGCGATTACTTGCATCGGGCCTTCAAAGCTTCAGGTCCGAGGTTTCGGGCGAGAACAAGTTATCACCGCCAACTCGGAACGTGCGCTCCCTCTGCCCAAGAGATAAGCCCTAAACTGAAACACTTGCCCGAAATCTACGTGCTTGACAGCTGTCGTAATCGGCATCTATTGTTCGGTCAGCAGCCTGTGTGGTCGTCAGTCTTGAGTACACCTTCGTAGAAATTTGGACCGTTGAGACGAGGAGGTTTCTGGAAGTTTGAAACCAATACCCAAGTTACCGCGGACGCGAGCATGAATTCGAGGGATTCTCCTGCTGCCGAACTGGCATGCAATCGATTGGCCACATTCGCATGGCCAGTCCTAACTAGCAAGTATACCATTGGCCCCAGTTATCCCCCAGGGCCTAGCCACCGTATAATGTGGTCAGATTTCCACTTGCACTCTGCTGGTGTAGGTAGAAAGGCCAAGGATCAGGGTGGAAAAAGGTTGACCTTCGAGCGTGCGATCATACGTACATGTCAGACATACAGCAAGGAAAAGTAAGACAAATGATTCAATGCAGAGCATAATGCAAACCTAGTCCTCGCCAGGCACATCCATCTTACGCATCCCTTACAAATACCGCCGCAGCACCCATGCCAGTTCCGATGCACATCGACGTCACCAAGACCTGGCGAGGTAATGAGCCTGTGTAGCAAGCTTCATACTCGATGTTAAACCTACCTTGCCATTCCGACGCTGCAACTCGTTCAAACCCGTCACAACTTGTCGGGCACCGGTGCAACGTAACCGTCGCGCATAACAATGAGCCGAGACGATAACCCAGATTCGTAACGAAAACTTATCTAATGGGTGTCCGAAGGCGATCGCGCCGCCGTTGACGTTGACCTTGTCGGAGTCGAGTCCAAGTTGTTGAATACAATAAACATATTGGGAAGCGAATGCCTCGTTTATCTGCAAATAAAAGAATGAACATTATCCTAATGACCCCATCCCGCGTTACGTACCTCGAACAGGTCGACGTCCGTAATTTCAAGACCCACGTTCTTGAGCACCATCGGAATCGCATATGCAGGCGCTATACCCATCACACGCGGTGGGGCACCTACGGAACGGGACAGCATCAGCTACACTCCACCCAACTGCTCGTGGTCACATACCCGCCACCGCCGTACTGACATACTTGCCGAGAATGGGCAACCCGAGTGCCTCGGCCTTGCGGCGTGTCATCATCAAAACTGCAGCTGCCCCATCTGTAATCTGGCTCGCGTTTCCACCTGTCGTTCTGCCATGTCCCCACTGCGGAAACGCCGAGCGAATCTTAAGCAAGCTCTCCTTCGTTGTGCCATACCGGATGCCATCATCCTTGGTAACTGTCACACGCCGTCTGGAGGTACTACCCGTCGCAGGGTCCTTGTCATTGACGAACACGGTGAAGGGAACGATTTCCTTGGCAAAGTAGCCGGACTTTTCAGCGTGTTCGGCCCGTTGGAAGGATTGAGCCGCAAAGTCGTCCATGACGTCACGTGAGATGTCGAAGTCTTGGGCGACATTTTCGCTCGTCCAACCCATGGGAGAGGTACAGTCCTTGGCAGCTGCGTTGGCACTGATGTTCTCTGACTGAGGTGGTGCACCATTGTCGGGGCTATTGCATTAAAGTATATGTCAGCGTCAGGTTTGGAGGAAGCGTCCGACATACTTTTGGCTCATGGATTCGACACCGACGGCGAGCCCAATGTCGATCTGACCAGCCCGGATCTGGTTTCCGATGACGGTCACGGCCATGAGTCCGCTGGAGCAAAACCGGTTGACCACTTGGATGGGCACGCTCTCCGGAATACCAGCGGCGAGAGCAGCACCACGAGCGTGATAGACGGGGCCAGGTGTGAGAACGGTGCCGACACAAATGTCGCCTATGCTGGCGGGGTTGACGCGGGAGTGGGTGATGACTTGCTATGGTTTCGAAGATGCATCTAACGTTAAACAGAGGAAGGAATGGACTTACCTTGAACATCTCAAGCATGAGTTCGTCGGTACTGTGGGGGCGGTAATGTTGAGCCCACGATGTATGTCAGCACGAAAAGACTACTTGCGGGGTGTCCTTGAGAGCACCTTTCCTAGCCTTCGTCAAGGGTGAGCGTATGGCCATTGTGACGACGACATCGTCTGGGCGTTTCTCTTGAAGTGCAGCGACGCCAGAGGGCGAATAAAAGTGAGCCGAGATTTGCTTGAGACGCTGCATGATGGTGAACCGAGTCCGAGGACTGTGTGAACTTGAACTCGCCGGAGCTTGCCAATGGCCGCTCTGAATCCGGCAAACTATTACTACTAGTAATAACACTCCTCAAGGTGTGCCATTCATGTATTAAGTGCAAGATGACCACCTGCAAACTTGTTTACAGACGGCTGAAGGGAAAACCACTAAAGATATACAGCGGGGAAGGTATCAGTGTCACGTTACAGGTACGTGGAGGACTCAATGATTCCACTGGTCTAGGGAATTAGCAGAGTACCTCACCTCATCGCCCGTTTTGGTCGACGGTCTGTTGCTGACAGAGGTGTGATGGACTCTGCTGTTGTCATCTAATCCGCGTCTGAACTTTACCTAGTCTAGCAGAATTGTGTCTAGGCTCAGGCTGTGTAACCGCCGGGTACCGTCCATACTATAACAAGCGTGGACAAGATTAATCACTTATCTGCCCTTCTACGAAACCTCCTACTCCGCCACTACATAGCTGTCTCCCGACTCCCGGCTGATCTACTGAAGTCGCCAGGCCTGAGTTTTTTTTCACACAGCCACCGAACATATGGTTCGACACCTACCAAAATTCCAGACGTCAAGGTACTAGCGATAAACACGGATCTTTCCTGTGCGTCTATATGTCGCGCTCAACCATGCGCATGAGCGCCAAAGAGTATAGCATGCTATAATTTAATGGCCGGGCCACCAAGCGCGTAACAAAAGTAGACAGCTCTTTGTCGTTGCCGTGCGTTAAATTTTTTACGCGTTTGTGCCTGACGCGCGCCTTCACTCTTCGGATTCTGACACTGCGTTTACACCGCAGACCTCACTAATACAGCTACGGAACGTTGAAATGTGTAAAGGCAGTGATCACGTCGCCTCGGAAGGCATCCATCTAAGGATCAGATAGCTTGCACAGCTCCCAGAGGGTTTCTCGTCCGTCAACCCCTCTGGAACGGTAAATTGATTGTAAACTAGATCGCGAAGGATTTATTTTCAAGCAGAAAACTGCGACAAAGAAGACGCTTTACTTTATCCAGGCGCTCCAAGGGAAGTCTCATATTTACTGCATCGCTCGGAAGAAATACACTTGTCCACTGTGAAAATTTCCGAGTCCTACTATGTCCATGCCTGCATCGCAAACAGTGGACGGCTCCGGGAACTATCGCAGTGAGTGTCTCCGGTGTGTGAGCACAACATGCCGAAAGCCGGTGAGCGTTTATGGAGGAGGATAAAAGACGGTGAGTAGCACATTCGTTCGCACAGAAAACTGCACATCACACACTCCACCACTACCACACACTCCAGAGACCATGACCGAGGAAACATACGATGCAATCATCGTTGGCGGAGGCTTTGGAGGCATCCATAATCTCATTCACTTGCGCGACGCAGGATTGAAATGCAAGCTCCTCGAAGCCGAGTCTGACTTTGGTGGCGCCTGGTACTGGAACACTTACCCCGGTGCCCGCACTGACAGTGAGATCCCCATCTACGAATTCTCCCGCCCCGACCTCTGGAAGGGATGGGTCTGGAACGAGAGGTTTCCGGGATGGAAGGAGATGCAAGCGTACGACTCAATTTCGTTCCCTCTGGAAAGCTCTGTACTCACTTGTGATTGATCAGTTATTTTGCCTATGTTGACAATAAGCTCGACCTTCGCAAGGACTGTCAATTCAACTCACGCGTGACCCAAACACACTGGGATGACCAAACTCACATGTGGCACGTTACGGCCAACGGACAGAATGGGATGTACAAGGCAGCATCACGCTATTTGATTATGTGCATGGTGAGAGCCCTATTGTTGCCAGTGTCTTTCACATCTCAATGCTCTGCTAGGGATTTGCATCCAAAACAAATACTCCAATGTTCAAGGGTCTGGAAACATTCCGGGGAACCTGGAGTCACACGGCACGCTGGCCAAAGGAGGGTATAGAGACAACCGGAAAACGCGTTGGGGTCATAGGAACTGGAGCGAGTGGAGTACAAGTGATCCAAGAGATCGGACGCCACGTACGTATGCACTAGCAAAATGTCACTTCAAGTCAACTCATCGCGAATCAGGTCAAACAACTTACTGTATTCCAACGCACCCCGAATCTTGCCGTCCCTACGAGTCAATACCACGTCAGCGAGCAAGTTCAGGATCATTTCAAGCCAATATATCAGGAGATATACCGGAAACTGCCAACTACATCCGTCGGACTCTTGTACGACTGGATTCCACGTCCGATGAGTCAAGACAGTGAAGAGGAAAGACAGGCGGTGTACCAAGAGTTGTGGAAGCGCGGAGGTATCCAATTCTGGTGTAGGTCATCTTTCGATGGTATCTGGCCACTGAAAACACATTGTCTCCCGTAGTGGCCAACTATCAGGACCTCCTTCGGGATGAGGACAGTAACAACGTTGCCTATGCCTTCTGGAGGAAGAAAGTCAGCGAGAGAGTCAAGGACCCAAAGAAAATGGCATTGATAGCGCCCGCGGAACCACCTCACCCATTTGGTTGCAAGCGCCCCTGCCAAGAGCAATACTTCTACGAGATCCTCAACCAAGACAATGTTGACATCGTCGACATCAATACGACCCCTGTCCTCGAGATCACGCCGAAAGGTGTACAAACAACTGACAAGGAGCACGAGCTCGATGTCCTCATTCTTGCCACTGGTGAGTGTGCGATCATCCACCGAGCAAAATTCATGGCTCAAGCGGAGCTGAATAGGTTTCGAGTCCCATGCTGGCGCCTTTCTTGGTATAGACATACGTGGTATGAACGGTGAGACGATCCAGGACCATTGGCAAGACGGTACGATCACCTAGTAAGTCCAGGAACTGCACGTATCGTTCAACCACTCAACATGACTTTGTGCCATCCAAAGTCTAGGGATGACAATCGACAATTTCCCGAACCTCTACTTTGCGCATGGTCCCCAGGGACCGGCGCCCTGCAACGTACCGGTATGCGTAGAGGTCCAAGGTTCCTGGATCGTGCAAACGATCAACTACCTTCGTCAACGAGGTATCACCAAATTCACGCCCACCTCTCACGCTGCGCTCAACTACAGGAGGCACATTGATGCAATGTTCAATACCACGCTCTTTCCGCTGGTCAAGAGTGGTCGTGATGGTAGTAACGCTGGAGGAAAGAAGAACGGAGAATACAATTATATGGGGGGTCTCCCAGCCTACAAGCGAGAGATCATGGAAGAAATCGAGCACGGATACCCAGGTTTCCAAAGGGAGACACTCAGGACGGTTCGGCTTTAGCCTTCAATTGGATGGATAAAGATCGGATCAACTGCTGGTGATACATTTCGTACATACTTAAGGCCGCTGTGACATGCCTATAATGGGTCCTTGCCCCTTTCTGTTGACCTGTCAGAGGACCTACCTAGACTGGTGACCAGCCCGTCTACTAGTAAGAGGCATGTGGCAATTTGAGGCATGCCGTCGATAGACAAGGGTGAGATGGGGACACGTGATTTTTGTCCTCATTTACGTGTCAATGCTCTGGCAAAAATTGGAAGCTATTTGTACAATGTTTCCCTCATGAATCCAGGATATCCTCGCTCAATCTCCTCCCTTATCTCCTGCTTATACCTCGAGACACCCCCCGTGTAGCTGTACGTCTGACGCTTCCTTCCCGCGATATTGGCACTCATATACCAACTGTCCACCTGTGGGAGCAGCGTGGCATTACACAACTCCTCGACGTGGTTCTTGAACTTTGACGCAGCGTGAGTCGTTGCGGTAAACTTGGTAACAAGGTTCTCGCGTAGGTATGCAATCGTGTCGACAATCCATTCACCTTGCATTTGCAAACAGACCGGTCCGTTGCAAAGCGCCGACGGTCCATGTGGGCCATACATAATGAAGAGGTTTGGAAAATTGTCGATCGCCAAGCCGAGGCTACAGACGTTAGATTCCTTATGCGTGGGCTGCAAACGTAACTTGCTACTTACTAGGTCGCTACGCTGTCTTTCCAGTGATCTTGAATCGTCTCGCTGTTCAAACCTCGTAGGTCGATACCGTTGAATCCGCCATAGATATCAAATCCTATCCAATGTTGGTCAGGATTTCCAACAAGTTCATCCTGCTTACCGGTAGCAAAGACGAGCACATCAAACTCGTATCCCTTGTCAGCTGTCCTAAGTCCGTTTTCGTTTATCTCCAGAATTGGCATGGCTTTGATATCAACTAGATCGACGTTGTCTTGGTTGAATACTTCGTAGAAACGCTGTTCCAAGCAAGGGCGTTTGGTGCCGAATGGGTGGGGTGCTACTAGCGGTGCCAGCAGAGCGCGTTTTTCAGGATCATTGATGCGCCCGCTTACTTTTTTCCTCCAGAAGGCATACGCTATGTCGTTGCTAGCCTTGTCGCAGAGCACGTCATTGTAGTTACTCACTGTCATTTTGGCAGCGTCAGCAATATAATATGGATTTCGTTCCATGCAAACGACGACGCACGCCAGAAGCCGAAGTCGCCCAAGTTCCACACCCTCTCTAAGTTGGCTTCCCGTTCCTCGACGCTGTCACCCATCAATGGTCGTGGAATAGGCTCGTTCCAAATCCCAAAAGTTGTCTCTGGTAGCTTCTTAAACAGGTCCTTATACATTGATTTGAAATGGTCTTGTCCTTGCCGACACACACGATATTGGCGCATCGGCAACGCTAGATTCGGCGTCCGTTGAAAGACGGTCAAGTGGGCCACCTAAATTCCCCGATCGAACATTCTCAGCTTGCTTGTTCGTGTTGTGGACTCGGATAAAACGCACCTGTGGTCCAATCTCTTGAATCAACTGGACGCCGCTCGCACCGGTACCAATGATCCCAACGCGTTTCCCGCTTGTTTCCATGCCATCCTTTGGCCATCGGCTGGTGTGGAAGCATGGTCCACGGAACGTGTCCCGCCCTTTGATGTTTGGCATGTACGGCGTGGACGCGAAACCCTAAATGGCCCCAGCATTAGTCCACTGATACGACGGGCTCCATGGTCTCACCGTGCAGAGAATCAAATAACGTGCCGAGGCTGAATAGTGGCGTTCCTTCCCCTCAGCGGTGACACGCCAGAGATGCACCTCGTCATCCCAATGGGCTTGCCTGACCACCGTGTTGAACCGACAGTGTCGGCGCAGATCCAGCGTTTCCCCCATGTACGCAAAATAGCTATCAACATGGATCAGTGCCAAACCTAATGAACGTTGAATGGGGACCCACGCTTGCATCTCTTGCCAACCAGGAAACTTTTCTGTCCATGTCCAGTCTTTCCAGAGTTCAGGGAGTGCCAGCTCGTACTTTGGGATGCAGACGTCAACTCGCGCGCCGGGATATCTGTTCCAGTACCATGTTCCTCCTAGGTCAGACCCTGCTTCGATCACGGTGCAACTCAGCCCGAGTTTGTGTAAGTGGATGAGCTGATGCACGCCGCTGAAGCCCGCACCGACGATGATGGCGTCGTAATGATCTTCTGCCATTGGCGTGAGTATGGGATATTCGGTACCGTTACGGTCCATCATTCGAGTGTGAGGCGAGGCAAGTGATCTGTCACTGGCTCGCTGCAAGACGTCGGGCTTTTATGATTCCTCGTCGTTCCTTACTTATACTTCCAGGATTACTGCAGTCATACAAGACTTGTGATCTCTTTTTGGGAGGGTGACAGTGCTGGTGGGACCGATTCATCACCGTCATCGAGTATCCGGAGGATCGATACGTCGCCGTGGGGAATGCTTCCTTGGCGACCTCATCGTTACTATTCCGCCAACCCGAAATTGGTGGTAGGATGGACTGCAAAGGCCAATCGGTTGTATGAGAGAAAATGGGCGTTCCTGGTATCGTTTCTCTATGCACCAACCTTCGATTAGGGCATACGTGAGCTGAAAACCGCTGGACTGCCGCCCTGGATCAGTCACGAGTATTCGTATTGCTAGGCTGATTGGTATGCAATGATGCTCTGCGTGGCGAGGATCTTATGAACGCCTCAGCATGTGGTTCGAGAAGGCCGGAACTTACATCATGATCCCGATCCGAAAAACCCACTCAGTTGAAGGTGTGATATCATCGATCCGAGGCTCTGCGCGCGGTTGCATTCATGTAGCGGGTATCTATATCACTGACTGCGGATTCCGGTGGTAAGGCCTGGATTGGTAGAATGAAGGATTTAGGAGTCCTTTCTCGCATATCAGATACTGACCGGTGGACGTAGTAGCCGGGTGAATGGCGGTGTTTGAAAAGTGAAGCATTTCCTTTGCTATTACGACCAGCGGGTCAGGACACAACTTACTGCTTACACTACAGCGCAAGAGAGTCAAACGTATCTCATTGTTCTTCACTGTCATCTGACAGGGCCCGTGGAGTGAGTTCTTCTGGAAGCCCAAGGCGCAGCGTAGGCAACTCCTTGAACACGTCCTCGTACTACCAGGTTTCGGATTTGCGTAGCAGCCAGATGAACTGGCATGATGTGCACGGCTGGTAACCTGTCACGGCTCGCACCTGATCCCGAGACGAGTCTTTCAAGCTCACACTGGCATGGGTGTCGTTGCATGAAGTGGTATGGTTACAACTTGAATTGACTCGGACCAGTTCAAAGATTGGACTCCCGTTAAAGAGCTGAGGCCTGGGCAGTTTGCTTCGCGTGGTAGTACTGGCTCAGCGGTTCTAATCTCAACGCCATGCTTGACGTGATGTACGAGGAGATTAGGGCGGGAAACCCCAACATTGAGCTCAAGTACAGTCTACAGTGAACATACTTCTGCTTTTCAATACTCTGTCGCTTCATCAGTACATAATGTCGTTTCCCTTCTTGGCAACGACCCCACGTCACACGCTTCGTGTCCCATGTGCAAGGCAACCACTGGACGGCCGTTTTGATCGATTCCGTGAACCTATGTATCGCTCCATTCGTCCGTTATCTGAGTCACTCACTCATCCTCAACAGTACAATCTCACATCGCTATATAGTTTTCGCTACCTCCTTTTCCCCACTGGTAAGGCACGGAGCGGCAATCGCATAGACGCGTTTTTTCCTTGCCAATCCCGACTTGGACATGACATGTCCTACTATCCTGGCTCGTGAGTAGCAATGTGTCTGCCTTGCATAAGCTGACGTTTAGTTTGCGAGTAGCTCCCCGATATTATGTCTAGTGTCCATGTAAACGCCAAACGTGGCGTACCAATACCATATCACGCTCAAGAAACTGGATTACTGTCTCGTACTTCAGAAAGCAGAGCAACATTTAGTAATAATACGGGCTCCAAGACTCGCCATCAGAAGACGTACGTGAAAAGCAACACCTAAACCAGGTCCAGCTTCAGAGCTTCTCTCATGAAACCGGGGTACCCGCACTCAACCTCTTCTGTGATCTCTTGCTTATATGCCACGACTCCCCCGGTGTACGCCTCACGCTTTTTTCCTGGGATGTTAGCACCCATGTACCAACTTGTGGAATCAACGTCGCGTTACATATTTCCTGCACACGATTCTTGAACTGTGACGCAGCGTGGATCGTCAGTATAAACTTGGTGATGTGATGTTCTCGCGAGTACGCAATAGTCTCGACGATCCATGCACCTTGAATTTGTGAGCAGGTCGACCCATACGCCGTGGGTCAATGTAGCCCCGTAAGTAAAGAAGAGGTTTGGAAAGTTGCCAATCGTCAAACCGGGACTGCATGTGGTTGGGACCGTGTCATCCAGGATGGGAATTGGTATGGCTCTAAGCACTTGCTAGGTCATCACACCGTCCTTCCAGTGGTTTTGAATCATCTCGCCATCTAAGCCACGTAAATCGATTTCTGTGAAGCCGCCCACATAACCATCAAACCCTGTCTATCACCGCCCGTCAGTTAACACGTTGCCAAGACTAAATACCCGCACCTGTCGCATAGATGAGCACATCAGGCTCGTATTCCTTAGCTGCCGTTCGGACACCATTCTCGTGTATCTTCAGAATCGGCGTTGCTTTCGGATCGATCAAGGCAATATGGTCTTGGTTGAACACTTCACAGAAATTCTCCTGCATGGACTGGCGTTTCGCCCCGAGCTGATGGGATGCTACAGCCGGCGCTAGCAATTCGCGCTTCTTAGGGTTCTTGATACGTTCACTGATTTTGCTCCTCCAAAAGTCGTACTGTATTACTCGTACACCGCCTCATTGCTGGCTCTGTTGAACGGAATGTCTTGGTAGTTGCCCACCAATGTAACCGAGTAAGTGAGAAGTTCCCATTCGCAGTACCAGAACGCACATGGAAAATTAAAACCTCCCAAGTCCCATAGCTTCTCAAAGTTTGCCTCTCGTTCTTCGGTGTCACTCGACAATGGTCACAGAATAAACCTGTTGGGGTAGCTGGTAAATCTTGTCGTCAGTCTCTTGTGGAGTTCCTCGTATACGGGCTTGAAATGGTCCTGCGCTTGTTTACTCACACTGTATTGCTTCATTGGCAGCGCCAGGTTTGGGGATTCGTAAGTCCTTGCTTACCCGTGGTCCGAACCAATCAGGATTCCTGACGGGCGAGCCTTTTCGGGAGTGCGTGAGGGAGGGCGAAGCTCTATATTCTCCAGCACACGTCGTGAAAGAAAGAAAATGCTCAAATTGATGTGACAGGTCAACAAACGTGGGAGATCGAGAGTGGACTAAAACCCTTCGCAGGTACACGAGTCACTAGTCATGATGTGACACGTCCATCAATAGATCTCCTCCATGGGGCAAACGCGTGTAGTCAAGGTGGCAGCGCAACATGAGCGTGCTGCCATGTCAAAGTTGGCACGTTGGTTGGACATCCCGCGGAGCTTGAGCACGTTGTGTGATTTGGAATGGGCCATTGGATGTAACCTGGTGGTCATTTACAAAGAGAAGAATATTTGAATCCCCGCAATGTGATAGTAGCGGTTATTATTTTCAGGAACTTCAAGTTGGAGCATCACATGGTCCCACTGCTCTCATCTGACCCTGAGATCTGAGAGTCAGCGTGAAATGGCTCGTTCAAAGCCTCTGGATCGGCTTATCGATGCGTGCTATCCCCGGCTGTTTCCGACGATCAGGGAAGGCTCCTTGCATCAACTTCAAAGCCTGCCGTCGCGGTTGCAATGTTCGCCGATGGCAAAGTCCGACGGGTTCTGGCTCATGGCAGGCAGGCTTATAATAATTGCGGACGCCCCCAAACACGTCCATCGTCCTTCTACTTTCATCCCTCTTACTAGATCTCAGACTCCATCCTATTGTCAGCGAGATCTATTGGTAATCACCGCTCCCTTCGCCCTTCAATACGACGATATTGATGTACTTGCTAGATCTGTGGCAGGAAGAAAAATGCCAGAATTCACGTACAACGGTGGAAGACACGGTAGGTGTGCTGACGGGATTCTGGATAGCTTTACAGCTCAATACTATTTTCTTTCAGCGAATCCTGCTGTTAGACCGAAAAACGTGATCCTTTTCGGTGAGGCTGGTGTCGGGAAGAGCGCTATCATCAATTTGCTGGCCGAAAGGGAGGTTGCAGAAACCTCTCCAACCCTAGAAGGCTGCACGCTGAAAGCCAAGGAATATTCGTTTACCTTCCCTGGTCCAGTTCCGCTCAGCATCTTTGACACCGTCGGGCTCTCGGAGCCCGAGATGGGTATCAACACGTTCTTTGGCGCCATCAAGGATGCTCACGTACTCATTGAATCCCTGTACAACACTGGTGGCGTCGATCTTCTCGTCTTCTGCATCCGCGCCGGGAGGATCACCACCACAATGCAGCGGAATTATCGCTTATTTTTCGATATTCTGTGTGGGGGAGAGATACCGCTTGCGATCGCTGTTACGGGCCTGGAACACCACCCTGTCATGGAAGATTGGTGGAAGGCCAACGGGACGGCTTTCGAAAGATATGGCATACACTCAGTCGCACACACATGCATCACTTCACTCCCAGCTGACATATCCACGTACGCCCGCAAACGAGCAGAGTCGCTGGGTGTCCTTCGGGAAATGCTGCTTTCTACCCTAGATAATGCCAACTCTTCTTACAGGCGGGAAAGACGGGGTTGGTTTGGCGCCATCCCCAATTTCGTGCGGCCGAGGAGATTGAACGTAATGTCTATGCGTAAAGAAGACTTAGTGAAGAGGCTTCAAACCGAGTGTATGTTCGATGAAGCTGAAGCTGAGCAGTTGGTGGAGATGCTTCAAGTTAGTACGAATGCGGCGAGCTGCGAAAAGGTGACCGAACTCAAGGGACACTCGGATTGGGTGCGTGCAGTCGACATCTCGTTTGATGGGACGAAAATCGCGACCGGGTCGGATGACCCCACTGCCTGCGTCGGGTCCCTCTCGGCTGGTGATTCCATCACCTCTCTCCGCGAAACTGTTCGGGTACTTCGCGATGAACTCGCCGACTCTCAGCGCACATCCAAGCAACAAAAGGATAACTTGCGCGTCCAGCTTGAAAATTCCCGTGTGTCAATACAAGCCCCTTGACTTGTGTTTCACTCATCAACCTTTTCGTCAGAAAGCAAAACTGCGTCTCTTGAACGCACCGCCCAGGATTTGCGCGTCCAGCTTGCTTGTGTTTCACTCATCAACCTTTTCGTCAGAAAGCAAAACTGCGTCTCTTGAACGCACCGCCCAGGATTTGCGCGTCCAGCTTGAAAACTCCCGTGTGTCCATAGAAGTCCCTTGACTTGTGTTTCACTCACCAACCTTTCGTCAGAAAACAAAACTGCATCTCTTGTACGCACCGCCCAGGATTTCCGTGTCCAGCTTGAAGACTCCCGTGTGTTCATACAAACCCCTCGACTTGTGTTTCACTCATCAACCTTTTGTCAGAAAGCAAAACTACATCTCTTGAGCGCACCACCCAGGATCTGCGCGTCCAACTTGCCCGGACCCAGGAGAAAGCCGACCTATCCATCCAGATCAACTGCGCACATGAGCAAAGGCTCGAGTGCGAATCCCTCTATTCTCAAGGTTGCATATACGACGCTGCACATTCTCTTCTCAAGCTGGAGAATACGTTATCCGAGGACGTAACAGCTAACATGTCAATTACCGACTGGCTGCAGGGCAAGTTTTGACATTGCGAGTCAGCATTTCATATTCAAGCTTTGTCGTTAGAGTTTGCACACCGCTGCGTCACTGCACTCGAGAGGGTTGGAGATGAGGCAACGAGTGCCAATAAGCAGGACGAAGCGGTCTCAGCCTACTCTGCTGCATTGTCGCTCCAATTCTCAACACCGGTCCTAACAAAGTGGGCCAGGAAGATGCTGGCTCGAGGCCCAGGAATGGAAGCATTAAATGCCGCATCCGAGGTGTGTTCTGTGATCGGTTGCATGTGGAATGGGGACCTATTTTTGGTTCAGTTCAAGGTACCGAGCTTCACAGTACACCGCACTATCTGTGGCATTTTGGCAGATGATGGCCGGGTTATGGAGGCTGTCGAGTGTTTCCAACAGACACAGGATGAACTTAGAGACAATGCCACCCGCGATGAACGCACGCAATGGGAACATAGTAAGAACTAACCATGGCACCGGAGCATTGGTTCACTAAAGGACCGTCCTAGATTTTCGTGTGCATCTGGCCGAGAAGCTAGAGAAGCTGGGTGACATCGCAAGGGACGCCAAGAAACACAATGAGGCCATAGGACACTATTCGAATGCACTGACACTCAACCCGACAAATTTCAATGACATTCTCCTCAAGAAAAGTAACGAGGTACGTATTTTGTTCAAGATTTCAGGAGGGCAATGTCAATCCATGATCTCAGGTCATTGAGCTCGACCCTTCGTCCTATGTAGGATACGAGCGGAAGCACGCTGCGTTACACGGCATGACCCATTACAGTGAAGCATACGCGGCATTCAGGATAATGCTTTCAAAGCTCGAACAGTCACCCGATCCAGGCCTTCGAGGCAAGTCTTTCAAAAAGTCGCACTGACCAATACATCATATTGATTGGCTTTGTACAGAACTTCGTCATGGATACGTCGATGCGACACCTGAAATACAAAAGGCGGTGGAGCGGACTACTCGCCATTTGCCACGTGTGCTCATTGACACCGATACCGGTCTTCTCCATAGCAGAGCGCAGCAAGCAGCTGCATTCGAGCAATGCGCAATATACAATGAACTGCGGTCCTCGATGACTCGGACTACTCAGCTCGACCGGCAACGGATCCGCAGAGAGGTGAAGAATTTCTACAGTTATGCCATGTTTTCGCACAAGTGGCAGCCCCATGAGCCAACCTTCCAGGAGGTCGAAAACATCTCGATTTACAACCTTCCGTCTTCACCTACCTTCAAAAAGCTTCAAAATTTCTGCAAGGTGGTGCAAGCTCTCCACTTCAAGTGGGCTTGGAGCGATACTTGTTGCGTAAACCAGCTTGACAAGGGCGTCTTGCAAGAATCACTCGTTGCCATGTTCAAGTGGTACCGCGACTCATCCATTACAGTCGTCCACGTTCCAAATAGTGGCTGTGTGATTCATGGAAGCAGTCACGAGCCGGGCCGAATCTGGCGCGAAGTCGACGCCGTGTATCCCTTCGTAGTCACGGTCTTTTCTGTGCTTCAACACTGTGCCGTGTGATTTGGCGTCCCAGACGACCACATAGCCGTAGTCAGTCCCTGCGCTGATCCACCAGCCGTTCCTCGACACTGCAAAACAGAGGACGTCCTCTGCGTCCAGCGTCGCGACCTGCTGGCCGTCTTGCACGCGCCACATGCCAGCGTTCCGGTCTTGACCACCGCATAGAATATGCTCGCCATTGGCGGAAAATAGTGCGGTGCGCATTCCGCTATTTCCATGGATTTCGCTGCACGTCGGACCCTCTTAGCCATCTGTCAGCATCAATGTCGTACATCTCATCAGTTACGTACTGGTCATAGTACTAGTCGACGGCATCAACGACACAATTTTGCTGGGCAATGGTGAGTGTCTCGCAGGACTTATCGTGCACACGGCCTTTGCACATTATAGCTCCCTTGGCCCCGTTGATATAGATCAGTTCACACGCCGCTTCACCTCCCTCGTGTTTTTCGGCGCAGGTTTTTCATCGAAGCAAAAATCAAGGGAGATACTTTGGCCGACTCGGACTCGGATGTAGTTCCAAATAAGGACTCGCAAAATGGCTGCGTAACATACAGGGACCATACTCTAGGAGCCAACAACCTTAAGAGACCAAAGCCTTGACGTCGACCTGCTCCATACACAGGAGGTCAACCATCCCTCTCAATTCATTGCCGCGTCATTGGAGCTGGGAATAGCGATGAAACGGGCGCTATAACGAGATCCGACCTTGACCCGACATGCCTGGCGATTCGTTCATCATGGCAGACTTCGAGTACAACGATCACCGGATGACTCTGCCCACCCGTCAAGTCATAAAACTCTTTCATCCCCCAGTGGGATCTGGTTATCGACCAGCGCAGACGGGTAGAAGAGAAGTAGGCCCGCTCCGGTGCATATTGCAGGCGTGATCCTGTCAAGGGCAGTCCTGTCCACCTGACAAAGTTCATACCGCCTATCGCCGATCCTGGCTGTCCCTTTTTCATTGAATGCGGCACCTCCCGAAAGAACCGGGGGCAGGGGCCACAGAAAAGCACTTTCCGTGCCGGTACGGCGTCCCCCTAGCTTCCTGTAGAAGTCGCCGCACCGAGGACGTTGTGGAAGAGCCGTAAAAGTAGCGATAGGAGCGATGGGTCTGTTTTCCATCCGGGGATCCTAGTGTGCTTGTCACTGCTTGACGACGAAGTCGCAACAACGCCCGCGATTGCAAGCGTTTCCGGATGTCTTCGTCCGCGACATTGAGTGTGACGATGCATGCATGCGCATCGAACCATATGCCGTTCTGCCAGAGCTCCGACTCGGGCTCATTCTCGTTCCACCAAGACTCCATCCCGTCCTCCTGGTGCTCCAGCCCGGTTATGACCAACGCAACGGGAACCTTTCTCTGACACGCTCTGACGTAGAACTGCACTAATTCTTGCATCAGCTCTTTCAAGCTGATCTCAGCTTCTTTCGCATTGACTGTCCCTTCAGATCCTTCATCTAGTCCAGGATGGCGTACGAATGTCGACCAGCGAGACTGGATACCGTTCGTAGCGGAAAGCACGCCCAACGGCATCGTTGGAGGTACGTGCGAGGTCTCGATTGGCGATCAGGTTGATGACGGACGACTTTCCGACGCCAGTTTCGCCAAAGATCACAATGTTCGCAGTTGGCGGGTGCGAAAAACACTGAGTTGCGAAGGTACTTAGTAAATGCACTCAATCTTATCTCCGTCCGTTGTTCGGAGACAGGAATGACTTCGGTAGAACGACCTGAGACAGCATCATTCTCCTCAATTTAGTTGCGCAATCCAATGAAAATATGCGACTTCTTGAGGCGGTACGACTATTATATACCTCTGTTTAGAAAATGCTTAGTTGAGGAAAGGAATGGAGTAACACTTAACCTTGTCCAGCGACTGCATCAGTCCTAGTAGCAAAGGAACCTGGTCACGGTTCACCAAAGGGGACGTCGGATACTGACGCTTGAGCTGCATTTTTACTGGAAGTCCCTGTTGGGTTCTGGAGACATTTTCAGGCCTGCACGGCGTACATACACTCTCAGGACCGACCTGCACCCTTCCGGTGTCCTGCAAGTGCAACATTCTTCGGTTAAATCGCTGGCATAAACTTCATTCGACTACCGATTCCCCGAAGACTTCTGGAAGGAAGCTATGAGGTTCCAACCCACTGAAACCCCCCACTGCATTGGGAGGACTATTCTGACGAAGATAATTTGTTGCAGCCTCTCTAGCTTGTTGTACATCAGGTTTTCGACCACGCTCCGAATAACGTCCGTTCAAGTTCTGGGTATGCAGTCCATGGAACCTGCTGGGCTGCGATAACGCCTGTTTATCACGATCTGACGTCAGTCACGGGTGAACTCTAACTGGGGACGTAAGAGAGAACGAGGCCACCGAGCTGAGGAAACCCATTCCGTCACTCCGCATTTGAACTACCCTGTGTCTCGTGCTCACCACGAAGTTCGTTGTATGTAATCTTCTTTTGATTTTGAGAGTAATTCGCATTCCATTCCACTCGCATGCACGTGCAGATCAGATATGAATGAGCGCTAGAAGCCTGAAAAGTAAAGTTTAATCAGACGGGAAGAGGCGACAACGCGGCCCACCACACTGATGCAGGCTGCAGGCTGCATCACGCTTTTGCGAAGATGCGTCGTCAACTTGTCACTCAAATGGAAGCGAGATGAAAGTGGGGCTCTCTCAGTAGCCTGAGTACGCCTGCTGGAGTAAAGACTCTGGGTCCGTTTGATTCCTGTGATACTGTAACGTGAGAAAGGGTATCCCGTGAAACAGCTTCTTGAAACGGGTAGTCCCTGTGCAGGAAAAACGGAGTTGCAACTCACATCGAAGATGCTCTTGGTCACGACCCTTTCAAGTTCGAACCCACTAAGCCGAAATACCGGTTCTCGTCCTGTGTTTGATGATGCTATGCATTGTTTGGACTCATTCTCTCAGGCTGGCATTCCACCGATTTGGACCTCGTTTGCTCATCCCATGATACGAGGGTCTCATTTCGATGCATAGCTAGAAGTGTAAGCAAATTTGGAGAAGCTCAGTGACAGCATGTAATACGACATACATAACACACTGGAACGCTACAAGACATCACAAAGATGTGTTGTGCATAAGTCGAGCAACCTATGCTAGTTAAGTATCTTCTTGAACAAATTTTGAACCTCGATTTCGGTCTGCTCCATACACATGGTTTGGATCCTCTCGTCCAACTTGGTGCTTGCGTCACTGGTGTTCGAGAGGGAGACGAAGTGCGGACGGATGTCGTCATGACACGCGGTGATCTGAACGCGGCACGCCCAGGTGGCTTGTTCGTTGTCACCACCTGGTAGTACGACCATCAGCGGGCATATCTGTCCGCCCGCGACGTCATGAAACAGCTTCAGTGCCGCAACGTCCGCTGAGGGGAGGTGGTTGTCGACCAAAGGGGATGTGTAAAAGATTAACAGGCCCACACCCTTGGACTTCCGAGGTTTGGCCGTTTCTAGGGTATCCTTGTCCACACGAAGAAACTTGTAACGCCTGTCACCTATCATTGCTGTGCCTTCTTCCCAAGCAGCAGTGGTTCCCGGTAGGAACATAGAGGAGGAGCTGAAGACGATCACCTTGCGAGGGATCCTTTTCTTGTCGAGATTGCCTGTTACAGGGATCCCATGAAAGCCGTTGTGAAAATGAGGCATGACACGTGATAAGAAAGAGGGGTCGGTGTTCCATCCCGGGAGGCCAGAGTACCTGACAATGAGCTCGCACAACAACATCCGTGACTCGAAGCGCCGTTGTTGGATGTTATGATCTGCGACGTCGAGGGTGGTAATGCACGCGTGTGCGTCAAACCACATCCCGTTCCGTCGAAACTCTGCTTCGTTTTCGGTCCACCACGTCTCCATTCCGTCTTGCTGGTGTTCCAGCCCTGTTACGACGAGAATGACAGGCACCTTTCTCCGACAGATCGTGACGTAGAATAGGTGGTAATTGCGTTTGAGGGCCTTGGTGAGTCGGGTGCCGCGAATACAATACATGACGAGATGGGTGCCTCCCGAATGTGCCAATTCCCGCATCAGGTCCCTCAAGTTGCTCTCCACTTCTTTGGCAGGTACCGTCTCCTCGGATCCCTCGTCCAGTCCCACAGTGTCCCAGAGAGAACACGATATCTCGTCCAACGGGATGGAGTATTGTTCGTATTTGAAAGTACATCCGATGGCACCATTGGAGGTATGTACCAGTTCTTGATTGGCTATCAGGTTGACGACGGAAGCTTTTCCAACGCCGGTTTCACCGAAGATCACGATGTTGGTATTAGGAGCCTACTCGGAGAACGATCAGTTGCGAAATGGAAGGCGGTATTTGACCTTACCTGCCTTCGTTTTCCGGAGACTGGCGCGGCCGATGTGGGGAGAGGTGCGACAGCAGGTCCTGAGACGCCATTGTCTCCATCACTCGATGAGGAGGAAGAGCCGTTTTGCGGGGAAGACTTCATATTCTGAGCGCGAGATCGAAGGAAATTTAGTCTGAAACGATTCTGGTCTTGACGCTCAGTTGTATCACCGAATAGTAGCCATTCAGTTACCTCTTGTAACCGCCTGAAGGCGGAAGTACCATCTTTAATTGTTGACTGGACAATTTTTGCACTACGATGAGTAGACGATTCCTACACAGGAAACCTTTGGTTGGAGAAATACGAAATAAGATCTTCGCAACTCACTTCCCTTCGACGTGCTTCTGCGGCTGTAGTGTACTCAGAGGGGCTTCCGGGATGTATGGGATCCGAGAGAGTAGCTCCGTTGAGCCCACTTTCCGGGGTGGCGGGGGACGGATGATTATTTACATCGCGAATAGAGACTGAACTGCTGCGTGGTTCCAAACGCGGATTTACAGGACTGTCTTGGGTATAAGGGGGAGGATCTGAGGTATGACGGTGCATGGATCCCTGGAAATCGTTTTCTGTTAGTCACGCATGGGGGTCAAGCCAATTGAGTTTACCCTTTCTGGTTCATGGCCTGTCTCAGGCATAGCAGCAGAAGATTGAACACCGCCGTCACGGTGCCCAGCATTGGGAGCTGCGGAAACGTCAGGTGATATAACCTGCATCGTGTCTCGGATAGTGAGCGCGTCGTGAGTTCCCGATGGGTTCTGGAGGCTGATCACGGGACCATTCAATGCAGCTGCAAGACCAAGCTGCACCGCTCCGTCGTCCTATGAGGTGTAGCACACTCAGGTTGAATCATTACCGTGACGGACAGGTGGTTCGACGTACCGCTATGTTTTCCCCCATCGTGTCAGTAGAAACACTGTTCAGTTGAGCACTGTATTAGTATTGGTCGATGTCTCTTGATGAAGGGTGTCAGGAAACACTTCAGATGAGTTTGGTTTGCCTTCGCTAGTGTGCAGTGCACGGACCACGCTGGGTTGCGATAAGAAAGTTGAACGCAATGAGTCATGGTCCAATCATGGTTTAATCAAGAACGAGGTGGCCATGAGGCTGGCAATCCGTAATCAGGTTCCTGCAACCATAAACGGTCAGAATGGAAGTAGAACATGCCAACTACTCCGAGTGAGAACCTGCCAGTGACCACGAGAAGAAGCAGAGTTTTCTTCGTCGCATCTCAAACGATCTAGAAAACTCCGCTTACATAAATTCAATCGCGTACTACCAACGCCACTTTGCAAAATCAGCAGACGCTCAAACCTAGAGCTCGCTAGCTCGCTACGGACGTACATCCGCGATAGGTCTATGAATTCGCGCAGTTCGATCACAGCGCCAGAGGCTCAGTGGGGACTCTCAGGTTTCAGGAGTCAGCCCCGGAGTAACCTGACACTGTGACCTCTCACAATCAATACCAAACCTGCCACGCTCTAAAGAAGAATTCTCCTACAGTCCCTGTGAAAAGGATTCATGATCAAGAATGTGGCGTACTGCTCGGTCAATTACAAGCCGGTCCGGTGCCCAAAATCAATTAAATCGGCTCTCACCGCAGGCCGGTCAAATCCGTTCCCCTCTAAAGGACGACGCAGTTATAATGAGGCTGGCCCCCAGAACATGAAGGACTACCAGACACCCGAACACGCCTTTTCGACCTTGTATTAGACTTCCTTCACTTACATAGCTCAGAAGTCAAGCCCTCCACCTCCACCTCGGCCACAGGTACGACACCCCTCAATTAGAGAGATGGCTACCCACGTCTCGGAGTCCTCGACCTCCGCTTTCCCTTCGGAGGAAAAAATACCATCATACGAACAAGCATGCGGCACCGCCGGCAACCAGGGTGAGCTAATCGGTCGTCCACATTGATCGCCGCCTTCGAATCCTGATTTGAAGATAAATAGGAAGTCTTCCCAGTGATACGGCCGGCTCGATGCCCGAAAATAAACACTTCGCATTCAATGGCGTAATCCCTGGTGAGTCTGCCGGTGGAATTTCTGATCAGTACTAACCAGGGTTTTTCCCTTTAGCAAACACTGGTCCTAGACCAAGTAACGTCGTTCTCTTTGGACAAACTGGCGCCGGAAAAAGTTCCATCATCAACTTGTTGGCCGAAAGCGACGTCGCGAAGTTCTCTTCCGGCCTAAAAGGTTGCACGCTTGATGCGACAGAGTATTCGTTTACCTTTTCTGGAGAGAAGCAAGTCAGCATCTTCGATACCGTCGGGCTCGAGGAACCAGAGATTGGTGTCAACACGTTCTTTGGCGCCATAAAGATGGCCCACCAGCTCATCAAAAACATGCGCAGGACTGGCGGTATCGATCTCCTCGTCTTTTGCATCCACGCAGGCAGGGTTACCACGACAATGCAACAGAACTATCGCTTGTTCTTTGATATTCTGTGTGGGAGTCAGGTGCCCCTCGCAATTGTGGTCACGAACCTAGAACAGGAGGACGTCATGGAGGACTGGTGGACCAGGAACAAAGGGATGTTCGACCAGTATGGTATCCACTCCGTTGGACACGCGTGTATCACTTCAGTCCCAGCTCGCGTACAGGCGTACGCACGCAAGCGAGCAGAGTCGAAGACGGTTCTTCGGAAGATGCTGCTCAACGCCCTGGTTGACGTCGACACTCCTTACCTGGAAGAAGAGCAGACCTGGCTGGACGCCGTTTTTGGCCACCTGAAGTCGTGTTTGACCAAGGGTTGGAAGTCTGCCGGGAGAGAGTTGTCGAACAGCCTGGAAAAGGAATGTGGGTTTCAACGTAATGATGCGGAAAGATTGGCGCAGATGCTCCTTACTTGAAGTTAGAGTGACAGGCCCGGGGGAGCGGTGATGGAGAACTAGCCTTCAAGTTGTAGTCCTGTTTCCTCATCTTTGTATATCAATAACATGAATGCAATTCTGGTTACATGCTAAGGAGGAACGAGATGCAAGGATATCCCGGTGTTTGAGAGAAAAGAAGTCGCTTGACTCGTTCTGACAGCAAGACTATCGTTGACACGAGTCGCCGCAGAAGGTACCAGCGACGAAGCCCGAGTTAGTGAACATTAGTTAACGTTGATCGTTGATCGATGATCGATATCCAACATAACACAGTACGACGACATTCATTTTCAGTGGCTTTGAGGAATACACAAGCGCGCACCCAGTTTTGGTTGCATACAGGCTCCACGCTGGCAAGCTTAGATGCTGAACGGTAACGCATGTTTCGACTACCAAGACATAGCGAGTATATTATAGAAAAGTGGTGCGCCGCCTGCGACGCAAGCTATGAGTGCTGGTGATTATCTTCTCGAAGTGACTGTGGACCGGCGGGCTATAATGTCGACCTGCTCTAGATACAAGATGTTGATGATCTCGTCCAACTTTACGCCCGCATCATTTGAGCTAGGAATGGCGACAAAGTGCGCCTGGATGTCCCTATATCGAGGGGCAACCTCAACCTGGCATGCCAGGGCGACTTGATCATCGTTACAACCCTCTAGCACGACGATCACGGGACGACTCTGTCCGCCCGCCAAGTCGTAGAGCTTCTTCACCGCATGTATATCCGACAGCGAAATGCGATTGTCGACCAAGATAGAGCAAAGGAGGAGTAGACCCAGGCCATCGCACATTCTGGGCTTGATCGCGTCTACGGCGTACTTGTCCACCCGAACCAGTTCGTACTGTGTAGAGGTAGATCTGGGATGGAACATGGAACAGGAACCACACAGAATCACCTTCCGTCTCACTGTGGTTCTTCCTGCTCTGCTCGCAGAATATATCCCTAGGAATGCATTGTGGAGTAGTGGAAAAGTCGGCAATAGGAATGATGAGTCGGTCTTCCATGCCGGCAGCGCAGAGTACTTGACAACCACTGGCAAGTCGCGTAGTAGCGACCGTGACTCGGTGCGCCGTTGCTGGATGTCATCATCCATGACATTGAGGGTGGTGATGCATGCATGTGCATCGAACCACATTCTGTTCCGCCGCAGCTCTTCCTCGTTTTCAGTCCACCACGACTCCATCCCGTCCCGTTGGTGTTCTAGCCCAGTAACGACCAATGCGACGGGAACCTTTCTCCTGCAGGCCGTTCCGTAGAAGAGATCGTAATTATGCTTGAGGGCCCTGGTCAGTCGCGTGCCGCGGATGCAGTAGATGACGAGTCGGATGCCCCCCGAGTGCACTGGCTCTTGAATCGGCTCTTTCAAATTTCTCTCCGCTTTCTTCAGCAGGTACCGTCCCCTCTGATCCTTCATCAAGTCCTACGGTATCCCAGAGGGTGCACGGAATACTGCCCAGCATAATCGAATGCCGTTCATAGCGGAAAGTACACCCGACGGCATTGTTGGAAGTGTGAGCAAGCGTCTGATTGGCAATCAAGTTGATGACGGACGACTTTCCAACGGTCTCACCAAAGATCACAATATTGGCGACTGAGTTCTATGCAGAAAACGTTCAGTCGAGCACGGGCAAGGAGCATCCAGTCTTGTTTCTTTCAAGTTTCGTTGTTCAGAGACGAGACTGCGGTCAGTACTTGCGAGTGTAAGGTTGTAGGTGCTGGTAGAGCGTTAACACTTAGCCGCATAATCAAGCAGAATTTACCTCATGTACTGGCGCGCTATCTTATTGAGAAAGTGCTGAGTCAAGGGTGTGGCAGGGCGATATTCAACTTTACCTCGTCACGCTGAGTAACTATAATGGGCTTTCCCGTGGTTGAATCCTCGCTAGGGACCAGATGGCAAGCTCCCACTGTTTTCCTGACGCCCTGTGGTTGCAGCATACATTGGTCAAACGATCATTGGCAACTTATACCAGCGGGGTTTGTGAGACTTACTACTTCTGAATCCCCAGGACACGTCGGGTGACCAGACATTGTCAGTGAGCTTTGACACGCCTCCGCCCCGCCCATCCCACGACTACAAGCAGTCTTTTGGGTAATTATTGAGATGGTGAATATCAGGTATTGCTGACACTCTGGATAACTTTCGCCTTGAAAGGTATTCTCGCCGGTGTGATGTGGGACCTATTACAAATTAATGCTCTCCGCTCCAACCGAGTCCGGCGTCTTGGAGGATCGCAATCCTAGAGGATATAACGACTCGATCCTTGCCCTCCACCATGTCTTTCTACTGACTATCTAGGCCTTCCTCTCAATCGGTTCCAAGTAGAAGAGTTCGACCCGGTGGGAAGCATCGTGATGACAGCGATATCGATAACGTGAAGATAACAGTAAGCGAAAAACCAAGTGAGGTGATTTTCCTTTTTTGGTTCTGGCGCACCTACAGGGGTACATGCGATGAAGGCTGCTTTTGCTGATTTATCCATCAAAACCTTTCCATACATACGATCCACAGAGTAATTACTCGTTGGTCAAGATATGTGTTACAGTAACAAGCCTACCTATTTTATTTTATTTTAAATTCATCCTGTTTTGCCTCGCGAGCCACTCAAGTTCGGTTGTCGCAAGTGCCGACGGGGGATGACTGTAGGCAGCGGTCACCGGGACAGATCGAGAGCGGACTTGAACCCTTCACAGGTACAGCCATGATGCATGATGCGACACATCCATGAATAGGTTTCATAGGCCCGCAAACGCGTGTAATCAAAGTGGCAGCGCAACATCATGCATGATGCAACGTGTTCGGGTCGGTTGGACACTCTTGCGGAGCTTGAGCGCTTGAGCGCTTGAGCACGCAGCTGTACGATGCCGTGATTCGGAATGGGGCCATTGAATGCAACCTGAATCGGCCCATCACGAAATTCATTTCACACCATCATTGGACTCCACTTCGTGGTAAGTATTAGGCTACGAGACCTACATCTCATGGGGTGTAAGTACTCTATCTAATTAGAGGACAGTCTCGCTTGGTAGTGTTGGCATGTGCACTGTGGATCAACTTGCGCTGATAGCGTTGTGCGGCTTACCAGTATGCCGATTTGGGGATGACGGATAGTGACTCCTTTAGTGCAAACGAGAAGAATATTTACATAAAGTCCCGCAATGATAGCGGTTATCACTGTGGGAAGCAAAGCTGCGTTTATTCAGTGACTGTGACACTGGTGTTACCATTTGCAGTGTCACGG
>QFES01001466.1:0-25525 GCA_003316375.1 Tylopilus plumbeoviolaceoides
TTGTACCTAATCAACGATTAGCAACGCTACGACGAGCTAAGACATCCATGGCTTGCCATTTAGAGAGAAGAAACAAGGCTCCAGGAAAAAACGCGGCTTCAACAAGTCCAATGCAAAATCGGGTAAGAAGAGCACTGGTATATCTTCGCAGAGAAACGCTCAGACGATGAAATATAGATAAATGCAAGATTTACGTGGTGGTTGTACCTGAATGAAAATCACTCAGCCGGATGAAGATCAACAACATGCACTATTACCTGTGAGAACAGATAGTATGCCCCAAACTGCCATGCATCCCGGGAGATATACGGAAGGTTTCCCAGTATGGTTTAAAAACATGTTACTGCCAGGCCAGTACACATTTGCTCCATGTTGACGAACTGAGATGAAGACTCACGAAGGCACTTGCATAATTGTATAGCCCACGTATAAAGCACTCAGAATGTCATTGAATTGTTGGCCTTGCAACTGAAGATCTTCCTCAAAACCACGAAGTCTCGCTGCACTTTGGGAAGGAGCAACGCTCCTGGATCACTTCGAAGTTGGGTGTCGTCCGAGGAATAACTTACGCGGCGTTGTTACGATCAATCTAAGTATCATCTGCCATATAAGCTCAGGGGAGGGATAGACACGAGAGCTACTCACATAGTTTAAAACGTATATTAACACTAAGATCGACATTCGAGTATCCAGTTTCTTCAAGAGTTGTCTCTCTACTGACTTTCGGCTCTCTTGAGACAATCGCAGCACCGTTCCACGAAGGACATCTTCATCACGATCACTGGGATTTAGTTCCGATGTGATAGCGTTTTCCGAGTCAGAGTCCAGGCTTGGGTCCACGGCTTTGTGGTAATCATTAGCGTTGCTGAGTCGAAACTCGGAGGCTGGACATGGGGGCTCACGTAGTCGGGAGTAACTGACATCTCTGTATACTCTATTTGTCATCCAATTGGGACTCAAATTAGCGGGAGTTTGATGAGGATGTCTGGGCGTAGTGAATTGTATTTCAGTGGCTCAGTGTTGAAGCGAAAGGCAGCCGCGGTGTTTTTGTCGGCCTCGGCCCGAGTGCCGGAGAACTTTAGCAGTACTGAGTTGCCTTGTACACGTAGCTAATGCACGGAAAATAAAGTAGAAGTATGTTGTAGTTAGCAGGATAACTACTAGCAGTACTGCACCTTGAAGGCACACTAAAGTATGTATCGAAAGCCTTCCGGTAAGCCGGTCGCATCCTCTATCATCTTTGCCTTCTTGTTCAAGTATGCAATATGCAACCGATAAACCCAGCACATTGCAATGCTTAACGAACTTGTCACGACACAAATGAAGCAGGAATTAAAGTATGTGGGACCCCAGTACGAAGGCCAGATGTATCTGACACAAGAATTTGTTGCATGAGCGAACTCCTACCGCATTGAACTGATACTCACGAAGCCACCATATTTCCAACCGTTCCAAGTGTGTTGATGAACGCAATTCCGACAGCGCGTTTTGATGAGTCGGGAATGGAGTTGCTTACCCAGGCCATAAACACCACATAAGCGACAGATGCTTGGGTCATGAAAAAACTGACGCAAAGGGTGACTTGTCGTCTTGAGAAGGTGAAGTAGACATACAATGAGACATAGCGGATTGCAGTATTCATCGTCGATATCGCAACTATAAATCCGACGACACCCATCATCATAGGACCAGTGATATGCCAAAATCTATCACCGCTGGAATCCGAGTGTCTGAGAGGGAAATAAAAGTCAAAGATAGTATAAAATCAAAAGAACACGGAAAACCTTGTCACAAAAAAAGACGTAATTGTCCCCGTCAACCACGGAGGAGCACATAGTAAAAGAGTGACGGTTGGGCTGAAGCCCATGGTTGCACACAGTGTAGGAAAGAAGTTACCGAATGAAAGAGCAATAGCCATGCTGGACAATGCTAGACCTAGCCACCAGGTCTTGTAATCTGTCAGTAAATACTGTAAGCCAGACTCGTTCGCCTGCCTGGGCCGATCTTGCTCGGGATCACGTAAATCCTCTTCCATTCGAAGACGTGCAAGAGTATGTTCTTCGTGTGTAAGCCAACTGGCGGGAGACGAAGGGAAGTCTGGGATTATGAAAAGGGCGACTGTAGAGATGATGAGAGTCAGAGCACCCTCAGTGAAAAAGAGCCATCTAGAAAATATATATATAAGGAACTATAGTGATACTAGTCTGAATTGCCGTCACCTCCATGCGGGAATTCCAAATGCACCGTCCATTAAAGAAAGGATTCCGGAAGCCACAAGTGAGCTAAAGGCATTGCTGACAGAACTTCCGCAAGTGAGAATTGCCATTCTCAGCCCGAGTTCATTACGCGTATACCTTTCGTCACAGAAAAAGACATAATATACATGCTATACCGTCGAAAAATAAACATACCATTTGGAGAGTAGGAAAAGAGCCCCAGGGAAAAATGTGGCCTCCACAAACCCGAGCAAGAAGCGCGAGACTAGAGCTGAATGGTAACTAACTTGCCAGTGTCAACATGGATAAGCTTCGAGATCAATATAATTACAGACCTTTGGGCAACGCCAGTGCCGATGGATAGTATCCCCCATAGCGCCATACCACTCGAAAGGTACACGGAGGGTTTCGCAATTTGACTAATGAACCAGTTGCTTTGCAGAAATGCTCAAGATACTTACTACTAAGTAAGGGGTTTTGGGAACTTACGAAGGCGTTTGCATCAGCAGGTAGCCAACGTACAGGATGCTGATCAATGTGTTGAATTGGGTCCCGGACATGTGAAGATCCTCTTCTAGACCCTTCAGTCGCGCGGCCCTAGTCAAGCACGTAACGTCCAGTCACCGCAGTAGACAGACGCATAGCTCACGCTGCGTTATTTCGGTCCATCTTCGATGGGTTTTGAGGCGGTGGATATCAACAACGGTGAAGCCTCACTGAACGGCTGATCAAAGCTTCACTCACATAATTCATGATATACATCAAGACGAGAAAGGCGGTGCGGAGATCCAGCTTGCGAAGGAGTGACCTTTCGACTTCCTCGCTTCCCTTGGTGCCACCGTAGGCTTCCGCGTCGTAGCTCCTTGGTTGTGTGGATGTCCCATAATCGACCGGTTCGTTACCGTCGCTGAGGAGTCTATCGCTTGGAGAGATGAACATCGAGGTGCAATTGTAAATAGTCAAGACGGAACGGAGGTCGCGTGATAGAGTCAGACTCCGAGTCCCGAACATCGTCCGGCGCCAAATCCACACGCTCCCTTGTTATCACTCCTTCCATCTTCACGAGGATGTCGGCCGCAGCGATTTTACTATCACCCTCTACCACACCCTCTACATATCACAGGGTTGTCTCCCCCACCCTCCAGATCCCATCCGATCCTCAGCTCTCCATCCCTGTCGGTCTCTTGGCATGTCAACGTGAGACGACGAATAGTAGAATAAGTCTACCATAGCTCAGACTGCTCCCCAAGGTGACCCTCTACTCCGCGAGTTGTCGACCACCGTGGTGAGCTGCTTCGTCTCACAAACACCTCCGGCCCCAAGCGGAAGAAAGGGCAAGAAGGATAACGCACAAGCACCAAGAATTCCCACCCTCGAAGTTACCCTGCATGATACTGTCGTGTTCCCAGAAGGTGGCGGCCAGCCTTCTGACACTGGCCTGATCCAAACTACCAACGAGAGGGTTTGGAAGGTTCTGCAAGCGAGGCGTCATGGTGGTCATGCTGTCCACTATGTCCAAGTGGAAGACGCAGAAGCAGATAGTCTCCAGTTCTTAGTAGGATCTCGAGTCTTGGTTAAACTCGGAGACGCCGACTGGGATCGCAGGTATGATCATGTGAGTACATGCTATTTACCAGAATTCGATGTGCCGACAGGATCTCCGATGTAGATGTCGATGCACACTTCTCAACACCTTTTATCCGCTGTGCTCGAGAATAAACTCAACATCCAAACGCTATCGTGGTCTTTGACGGATGCGCCCGCTCCATGCTACGTTGAACTGTCGAGAAGTATGTCCAGCGATGAAATACAGGTCATTCAGACTACGGCCAACCAATATGTCTTCGAAGGGCGCACCGTTCATGTAGAGGTCCAGAAGATCCCAGTGGAAAAACCAATTGAACCAGTGAATTCGGAAGACCACTCACGAGGCTTCGCTAAAGCGATTCCTGCTGATTATACCGGTGGGATTATGAGGGTCGTGGTTATTGACCGTATCGATCGTAATCCGTATGTCTTTGAGCATATTATCCGAGATGATGGTACCAACACAACATACTGCGCAGCTGTTGCGGTACACACTGGCCCAGTTTGCACAATCTTCAACTCTTCTTGGTCCCTCAGACAGAGACTGTTGCTCGTTCCAACACTACTTCCGCTAGACTCTACTTCTTTGCCGGACCACGACTCATCGAGTATCTAGCTAATGCGCACAAGCAGCTCACGGCGACTGCAGCGATTCTCAGCTGTGGAGCTCCTCAAGTCCCGGCTCGTGTGGAACAAGTGATAGACGAACGCAAGAGAGCCGAGAAGCGGGTTGACGTCCTGGAGTCTGAACTCGCAAACTATATCGCAAAGGGCGCCGTGGAGGAAATGGGACAATCATCAAGTTCGGTGTTCTCGAAACATGTGCACCGTGTGGATGATTCCGTTCATTCCCTTGGGTTCTTGTCCGCCGTAGCAACTGCATTTACAGGCATTTCCAGTGCTGAGAGCCGATACCTCCTCATCCTATCCTCGACGACTTCCGCTCAGAGCGCCGCCGGATCCACCATTCTATTGATCCTTGGCTCGGATGAGAATTTAGTAAAGGAAGCGGGTAGGCTGCTAAAGGAGAGGCTCGGTGCCAAAGGCGGAGGGAGAGGCACTAGATGGAGCGGAAAATTGACTGGCGTTTGGAAAGCAAGCCGTGAGGATGCAGCCATTTCAGAGATTCTTCAAGCCCTCCGAGAACCTGGCGCACACTAGAGGTCTATGCTTATCAGGTACCCTCGGGCAGTGTACAATACCAAACTGCGCTGGCATCAGCCCGATCATATCTCATGACGAAATACATGAACGGACAGTCAGCAGTGGGAAGAATCTGTCACAAAGTAAGAATCCATGGAGATAAGACTCGGACGTATAGAGGTATGGCAGACCCCGCAATATACTTTTGTAAGACCCGGAAGCTCCCCACCTTGTCCCCACCTGTTGATACAGAGTGGAATGGGATTATTTCGGAGACCTCGAGCTGCGCCTTCCAGGAGATCTCTGTAAGGGATTTAATTTGCTTCTCATACTATGTCACGCAAACAACGTGATGCAACGAAGTCGGACGACTTGCTGTATTTCTGGTCACGGTGTCCATAAGCCAACGATGACCTTGAAGTTTGTTGACATCTAGGAGTCTGTCTCAGGACTTCAAGTTGCGCATGCTCAGGTGTAGAGTTACTGCCAGTGAGGTTCTCACCCAACGGTCCGGATATGCCAGTGAGAGTCTCACGACTAGTCGCTGCTCAACTTGAACCAGATGCGGAGGAAGAAGGAATCCTCCCTTCCCTAGTACCCGTGTGCCATGGCCGCGAATCGCGCAGAGAAGTCCCTCCCCATCGAAGAACAGGGCCTGCATCTGAAGGACGGTGATGTATCCACTGACGACGATCCAGACGCAGAGTTTGGAGGCAAAGATGCACGTAAAATACTCGAGCGCAGGCTCTTGTGGAAACTTGACCTCCGGATGTCCGTCCTGGTCGTGATCTACATTCTGAACTACGTAAACTCACCCATCAGCCTCCCATTTGAGAGTTAGACTAACGTTGTGAACAGATAGACAGAAACAATGCTGGGTATGTGTACCACACCTCTGAAAGAAATTGAACACACTCCCACTGACATTTGCGTGTGGATTAGTGCCGCCCGAGCACGAGGGCTCACGACCGACCTTCACCTTGCTGACCGGCAGTTTGCGACATTGTTGTCGATCCTCTACGTGGGCTATATCATCATGCAGATACCCTCGTGAGTAGTATTGATTTTCACTGGATGCGCAAGCCATTGAGGATGTTCCAGTAACATGTTCTTGAACTACACCGGAAAACCATCCATATACTTACCCGGCTGTATGATCGTCTGGGGTGTCATATCCGCTCTGACGGGTATTACGACAAAGTGAGCCATCCATGCAACACCTGGCAAGGGTCCCAGCTTGTTTACATGCTCCAGTTTCACAGGTGCTCTGCTCACGCGATTTTTCCTCGGCTTCGTGGAAGCGGCATTTTTCCCTGGTGCCCTCTTCCTGATCTCAAAGTGGTCGGTTACATAATTTGCTTCTGATCGAAACAATTCTACATAAACATTGATGATAGGTACAAGCGGGATGAAATGGGTCTGCGTACCGCAATCTTATACTGTGGCAATATCATAAGCAATGCATTTGGGGCTTTGCTTGCTTCCGGGATTTTAGAGGCTATGAATGGCGTCCTCGGCCATGCGGCGTGGAGGTGAATATTTACTTGTTAATGGGAACGTCCGTCTAACATATAGCATGTTAGATGGTTATTCTACATCGAAGGGGCCTTGACGTGTTTCGTCGCGGTTTGCGCCATATTTATTCTCCCGGATTTCCCAAATAGCACACGTTGGCTCACGGAAGAGGAACGTAGACTCGCTCTGAGGCGTATGAAGGAGGACGTTGGCGTCGGTGACCAAGGTGAAACCGAAACAGGAGGGAGGGGTTATGGATTATACCTCGCCGTGACAGATTGGAAAGTATGGTTGTTCGCACTCGCGATGACGGCGCAAGTCACTGCGTTGTCTTTCAACGCCTACTTTCCAACGCTGAGCGCCACGCTCGGGTACAATCCTACAGTCACCCTCCTGTTGGTTGCGCCTCCGTTCATTTTTACGGTGATCGTGGCATTCTGGTTATCCAGGTAAAGTTCTTGACCGCAAAGGATACAAGTCATCTGACAATCGGATGTTTACCGGCGAGTAGACGTTCGGATGCGAAGCAAGAGCGATTCTACCATATGATCGGCTCTTATGTGGCGGGTACCATTGGTTTTATCATCGCCATCAGTACCATGAATACCGCAGCGCGTTACGTGTCGCTGTAAGGAGATGCACTCATTTCGGGAATATCGCGCTGAACTGAGACAGGTTCCTCATGGCACAGACGTATGCTGGGCTTGTGGTTATGTATGCGTGGATGAATAATTCGTTCCCGCGTCCGCCGTCGAAACGGGCGGTGTGTCTGTCGCTTATCAATGGGTTCTCGCAGTTGGGGAATATTGCAGGGTCGTGAGTCCATCGCTAAGTTGTTGGGGCGGCACTAAGGAGGACGACAGATATGTCTGGCCAGCGAGCTGGGGACCGACGTACCGGTACTCGTATGGGATATGCATTGCATGTTCTGGCAGCGCGATTGTGATGAGCTGGTTGTTCAGGGAGCAGCTGCGTGCGCTGAACCGGGAACTGGAAGAGAAAGACGAGGAGGGGTTCAGATATTTATTGTAGTGCGTTGTAGTCACGTGGGATAATACGCCAACGCTCTCTCTCTGCGTCCATGAATTCGCTTGCGCTGCTCTCCCGTCAGCTCGACGTCCTCGTCTTCCCCCGCACCCCCCCTTCAACCCCCGTCGACCCAAAGACTCCATCTCCAAGGCGTCGTGGCTCCGACGCTGGCACGTCTCTCACGCGAACTACCCCAGACGCCGCTCACCCCATCCGACCCGCTCGTCCAAAGCGCTCCTACTCCTCTCCCTCTGGTTTCTTGCCAATTCCTTTCCCGAAGCCATCCGTCTCTGATCCAGCCATCAGATTACCGCTAACCCTCAGATTCAGGTGCGCTCTCAGGCGTCTCTTCGTCGTTCGCGTCTTTGTCGTCGTCTGGAACACAATATGCGCCACATGGGCTGCTTGGATACCTGGGGAGATCGACGGAAACAGGAACCAGCTTTCGGTCATCCAAATCGATCATCAGAACCTCCGGGATGCAAACAAGGACGATTCCCGTACCGTTCCGCCAGCGATGCAGCAATCACCATTTCTAGACGACCCGTCCCAGCTCGTATACGACATTCATCCACGATCAGAGACGGGTTCTCTACCTACGCCTCCCCCATCACCCATTCCTGGTTCCCCGTCTCTACCCCCATCCTCATCCCCATCGATATCAACCCAAGATCCCCGTCCGCCTCCACGAACTGAACCCGCCAGGGAAACCACTCCTCCTTTACCAGCTCATAAGACGCCCTTTCATCTCCCAAAGACCCTCGTGCTTGACTTAGACGAGACACTCATACATTCGACGTCAAAGCCCATCTCCTTCTCTGGTGGATTTGGCCTCCTTGGTTTCGGAAGGCGTAACAAGGGTCACACGGTCGAGGTAGTTCTTGGTGGTCGGAGTACATTGTACCATGTGTATAAACGACCCTTTGTGGATTATTTCCTTCGCAAGGTAGATTTTGGCGTTCCAGGTGCCCTTTTTCCGCGATGTTAACCTATTTTAGGTTTCTGGATGGTACACCCTGGTCGTGTTCACTGCTTCAATGCAGGAGTATGCGGATCCGGTCATCGACTGGTTAGACGCTGGACGTGGCATCCTCGCCCGCCGTTTCTTTCGGGAGGTGCGTTGTCCAACCTTGGCACCGTCTCTTTTTCCTAAGTCTCTCCTAGTCCTGCACACTGCTCCCAAATGGCTCGTATACCAAAGATTTGTCTATCATCGAGCAAGACCTCTCACGTGTTTGCCTCGTCGACAACTCTCCAATTAGCTACCGTGTCAATGAAGGTCAGTATGGCTTAGTGTAGCCGGGACTGTCATTTGATCCGATTGTGACAGCAAACGGTATACCTATAGAGGGGTGGACCCACGATCTGCATGACGATGCGCTCCTTGATTTGCTACCAATCCTCGATTCCTTGCGCTTTACCTCTGACGTGCGCAGAGTTCTGGGACTTCGTGGTTTTTCTTCATGACGACTGCTCAACGTTTGAATCTCTCATCACGCCTGACTATCAAAGATTGCATAGCACGTTCATCATTCGCATCTTTCCCTACACGCTCCCTTCTTGCATGCACTGGCATTCCCCATTGCACTCATAGTCTAGTGACCATCGTTGCATAATTTAATACTGATTATCCTGTACACTACCCGCTTGCCACAAAGTCGGCAATGAGCACGAAGTGGGTGACGTTATTAATTGGAAGTGATGGAATATTGGTAGTAGATGGCAAGACATGCTATCCAGACACGCGAACCGAGGGGATGATGCGACATTACCCAAAGGCATTAGATGGCCAAGCTAGCCTGCAATTCTCTCAATTGCGCTGCCTCGTCGTCCTCCACGGCAATTGGCTTGGCTGTCGGCATAAACAATGTGAATAGTCCGCTGAATGGAGAAGACTTTTCGATACTTACGCGCTTCCCGTGCCCCCGATGGAATGTGTACAGGAACATGTTCAGCATCAGCCAGGCGCTCGTCTAGGTTCTCTTGCTCAAGCTCAGCCAGTTGTTCCCTCATTTCAGCCTACGGGGCATCGTTAGCACTTGCACTTCTTGCCCAGAGGGTGGTCCTTACCTCGTCAATTGGATCGATGGGTGCAGATATTGCTTCTGCGACCTCGTTAGCTATATCACGTTGCTCGGTGACCATCGTCATCGTGTCGTCTACATCTTTCAACGTCCTTTGAGGGGAGGACATTCATCAGCTGGAGCGACGCGAAACGCCGAAACCATACGCACATGCGCCCATGAATCCGCTCCAGTGCTTTGGACGCATCCTGCATGGCTTTCATCGTCTGGAGGTTGAGGTTCGCCGATTCGAGCGTGTTGATCTGGCTCTCTAACTGTAAACGCTGGCCGCTTAGTCGCTCCATCTCGGTTTCGCTCTGCTTCTTTCTGCGCAGTGCCTGCGTCGCAGCTGGACGACGCGAAGGGTCGTTTAGCGGGTGTGCACGGCTGTTGCGAATGGCGTACCCGCTTTATTCGATACAACGTTCGCCTTTGCTTTCTTCAGTTCCTCGTCTATCTTCTTCTGAAGAAAATCTTCCTTCTTCTCTATCATCTGCAGCTGCTGCCTGAGAGACACGATGGCTTCACGGGCGGCTTGGTTCGGGTCCCGCTTTCCCCCAAAGAAAGACATGAAACTAGCCATCATGTTCTTGGTGCGGATGTGAAGGATAGGATTGATCAAGGACGAGCAAGGGTCGCTGCGGGGACTGGCAAGCACTGAACCACACCCAGCGACTACTTCTCCAAAAGGAAGTACCCCTTTTATAGTCCGTATAGAACACAGATCATAGTTGGAAGATCGAATTTATGGTATAGTTGTCTCTAGGTTCGCAAAGGTATGCGCCTTTGACCATTAAACGCGCAACACATGTAGAATAGTCTACCCAAAGTACGTGTTCACTGTTCCTTCCCAGCATCAGCCCCGCTACAGAAATTTAGCCTGAGCAGTCGCTGTTCACGTCAATGCACTTACCCGTCTTCCTCATCACTTCGGGTGTCAGACGCCCCATGGCCAGTCACGACGCGATACGCAACGCGACATATCATCCCAAACCAAACGATTTGAATGACCTTCACCAGACGGTGAGTACGCAACAAGGAAACGGGCACCGCCGACGCACCTGTAGTGAAACCAGCAAAAGAGAAAAGGTCTTGTGTGTGAAAGGCGAGATATAATTGCCTCGCTCGGGTACCCACATCTCGGGGATAAGGCGCAAAGAGTCCATCCAAACAGACCTGATAACGATAACAAAAAGGACGTGTCGAGTGACGAACCAAGAGACCAAGAAAACGGTAAACATCACATCACAAAGGGTATATAGAGCAATGTAACGAAGCATCTTGGCAAGCTGGCGTCCATCAAGTGAGCATAAATCAAGGATTCGGTTTTCAAGGGCCACTCACGGGTAAAAAGATATCACAGCAATCCATCAGTACCATGATAACGCATCCAATGCGGGTAAAATTGAAAGCATAACTTGTAACCATGAGTATGATGGTAATAATATGATGCGCCATCATTTGGACATGGTCCTTCCTCCTTGCCTCAGCATTGAGGATTAACACTTGGTGGAGATAGAAGGCGGTCTGGGTAAGATAGTAAAACTTGACGGTACCAGCCAGAGGAAAGTGAGGATAGTTCAGCCATAGATCTACAGGATCCAGCACTCGTGTAGGAAGGCTGAGGTGCACATACTAAAACGAAAGCGTGTTAGAACCCATTTGACATGCCGTGAACGATGTTACTTACGAGGCCAAAGGTGAAGTTTATGGAGTAATATATAAAAGACCAACCCTGCTCCGCGAACCTTAGCATGCTTCTGTGTATCCGACGTGCATCCCGTTTTGACATGGTAAGAGGGGCATGTTTTCCGCTTTTGTGACTAGCGGTGCCATTTGGAACCGATGCGCCGTTGGGAGAGCCATTCGAAACAAGTTTAGCGCTGTTGGCCATAATCTTTTTGCGCTGTGAGTGCTCCCAGTTGCGGGTGAGCTTCCATTTGGCGAAGGGTTCCATGACGTAGACGCGTGTCATGTCGCGCAAGATGGCCATGACGGCGATACACGTCACGATGAGACAGGCATCGAGGATACCAGTGTTGTAATAGCCGGAGTCGTGGAAGGAGTCCGGACGCGATGGTGGAGCCGTGGGGTATGACAGGGAAAAGAATGGGGCGAGAAAAGACGGGAGCGATTTGGAGACGTGTGAGGTGTTCATCTGATCGCGTCGCAGCGAGTCGTCAAAAATTTCATGGGCTTGGAAGAGGACGAACGTTGCAGAGAACTCGGGTGCGGAGTTTGTTTGCAGTCACGTTTTTTTGGAGAAAAACACGGCCAAAACAGATTCTGGCAACGACAAACAGGCTCTCGAGTGTCGCGCTCAGCGCTGCAAAGAACGAACGACAAGGCCGTAGACAAGCTCGCCGTCAGAACATAAACTTGAACACCCGTGAGAATCACTTGCCATTTAGAGACACACACACTTTGTCTCTGCACCCGCCAGCTCCAAGCCCGAGCCATGCAGCCCCCGAACACGACGCTCTACGTCAACAACCTCAACGACAAGATCAACACCGCAGAGCTGCGCTCACAGCTCTATGCCCTCTTCACGACCTATGGAAAGGTCATAGACATCATCGCGTCGAAAAGCCCAAAAATGAGAGGACAGGCCTTCCTTGTCTTCACAGATCTCGCCGCCGCGACGACCGCGATGAGGGCGTGTGAAGGCATGATATTCTATGATAAGCCCATGGTCCGTCTATTTGTATGCAGTTCCGCGCACAGAGATCACGCGACCTATCCAGCGGATCAGCTATGCAAAATCAAAGTCATATGCGACATCCCGAAGAGAGGATCCCAACTTTCTCCCTCCAACCTCTACACGCACACAACCGGAAGCCGCGCAGATTGCGAACCTCACCATCTCTCCTGCGGATAAGAGGCAGAGAGACGAGGACTCGACCGACGATCGCCCCAGCGCGAAGCGGGAAAAGTCAGAAGGGGACGACAGTGATGAGGAGATGGAGATTGATGAAGACGAAGAAAACGTCCAGCAACCCCATCCACTAGGTACGCAGGACCGTCAAAAACGTTTCACGACTCACCTGTCCCTTTCCGAAGCATCCATGCCTGCGCCTATACAACAGCCGTCGGCGCGTCTGCTGTGCACAAACTTACCACAGGAAGTAACCGATGACGTTCTCTCGGTTCTCTTCCAACAGTGCGTAATCTCCTGCCTTAATTCACTCTCGTTTAACGACATTGACGTGCAGGTATCGGGGCTTCTTGTCAACTCACGTAGCGCAATCACCGACGCCAAATGCTGCCGGTGCCAAGGTCAAAATGGCACAGGCATTTTTCGAGTCCGCCGAGCTGGCGACGACAGCAAAAGATGCTCTTGACAACTTCACTCTCAAAAAGGGATGGAAAATGTCCGTTGTCTACTTTTGACTGATCTGTTGCAATGTGTCTTGTGATACGCAGTTCTGAGACCTACATTCCGAACTTTGTTTCGTCGGGACTCGGGAGCATGCAGGTGCATGTCGTCGATCCCCAGCTTTGTGACCTCCGAGTCGCGTGGCGGACACTACTTGCCATCTGCAAGGTTTCTACGCCGAGAAATTTACTACCTGTCGTCTAAAAGCTGGTGGTGATCAGGCTTCGAATCGGATCCGATGAGGATGGTTTATGGGCAGAATCATCAAAGTGATCGTCGACGTCTGAGTTATTTAGCTTTGAGGCGGCGATAGACCCATCTTAGGACACCCCGAGCAACTCACTCTAGTATACATCCTCCCCTACGATGTCCTCCTTCTTTGGCCTGTAAGTTATCGGCTACATGTCCCCTCGAGGTATGAGGCAAACACGCAGGATCGCGGCTCTTATCGCGTAGGGGAAAGACGCGCACCTTTAAACCTCGCAAGGACGTACCCGAGGGCACGAAGCAGTACCAACTGCGCAAATACGCAGAAGCAACGCTGGTGAGGCGACCATCATGGAGCAACCCCGTTCTGATTGCCAACGATGAAGGGATCGGGCAACCTGAGGCTCGCCGTCCAGCTTCCAGAGGGCGAAGATCTGAACGAATGGCTCGCTGTGCATGGTGCGTTCGATGAACTGGGACGATCATGCGACATTCATCCATCAGAGCTTAGCCGTCGACTTCTTCAACCATCTAAACATGTTGTATGGTACTGTGACGGAGTTCTGCACACCCCAAGAGGTGCGTTGGCTGTTCCTGCTTGTCCTACCTGTAACTCAGCTCCATGAGACAGTGTCCGATCATGTCTGCGGGCCCTCGGTGAGAAGCCATCGTATACACCCATTTCCACGCCTGACAGGTCTGAAGATACGAGTACTTGTGGGAAGACGGTATCAAATACAAGAAGCCTACCAAGCTTCCAGCTCCAGAGTACGTCGACGCACTGATGAATTGGGCACAAAACATCCTAGACGACGAGAACGTCTTCCCAAATAAGATAGGTACCGACGATCCTCTCTCGGACTGTGTCACTTTGAAACTCGATCGTAACCTTAGGCGTCCCGTTCCCCCGCAATTTCCGAGATACTGTCCGCACCATCGTTCGAAGGTTATTCCGCGTCTATGCTCATATCTACAGCAATCATTTTGATCAGATCTGTGCACTCGGTATTGAGGGTACGTTCCAATCTCTCTCGAGTGGGCAGAGCGCACTAATTTGGCTGCTTTTTACCAGCGCACTTAAATACTAGCTATCGTCACTTTTTCTTGTTCATCAATGAAGTAATTTCCATGCCACTCCTGACTGTGCCCCGCTCACTTATCTTATACAGTTCGATCTTGTAGAAAAGAAGGAACTGGCACCGTTGGATGAGTTGAATGATGCCATTCTAGCCGAGGATAAAACGCGATAATACCAATCAGTTTCTGAGAGTCGTTATATCCGACCCTTCCTTACCTTCTTACCTGGCATCTTTGATTGAACGTGTAGCATCTCATTTACTTCATGTCGAGAAAATGGAACATTGTAGTGGAATTCATTTGCGTTATACCTAACGATATCACTCTCGTGTGATGTTTCCTCTGTGAACTTCGAGAATGATTAGAAGATCGGGCCTCGCGGGCATGTAAAATGTGAATAATGTAAGGGCTGTGTATACTTTATGCTTGCCGTGAATTTGAATGATGTGGATGTGATGCTAGAAAGTAACAATTGGTACGAAGTGTGAACATTTGGAGAAAGACGACCTCTGCAATCGTAAAACGTCGAGTACACGATAAGTTTCTACATGCAAGGTGTCGTACATTCTTTTTTCGATAAAATGGGAGGGGTATAACCCCGGGTCGGTGATTGTGGTTGCGAAAGATAAACGATCTGTGATTAAATCGTTCTCTAGGAGGCACTCAGCGGGAAAATACAGAGATGGAGAAAGGAAGCTTGCCTTCACCGCAGACCATTGCACAAGTAGTGTCTTGAGTCTTTCTTGGAGTGCCTGCCGACAAGATTGACAAGAGAGTTGATCACCCAACGGCGCGAGGGCGGATTCCATGGTGCTTGCGGACAAATCTACCTCGTTTCCAGTCAATACAATAATATTTCATCTTTGAGTCCTTACCAGGACGTGCATCCCACGCAAGATATGCGGATGCTAGTGCCCATGCTCTGGTCAGCTTCTTCTGTTCCGAGTAATCGCAAGTTGGAGTAGGTGGATGTGGATGAGGGGGTGGCAATAAAAGACGTTTGAGAGCGTCGGCACGCCCAAAGTGCAGAAAGAAAAGCCGCTTCAAGTACTTGGAGCCAATTCGTTCAGCCATTTCGTCTGTAATCGAGGCGAGGGAAAACGAGAGCAAATAGGCCGAAGTTGGAACAGCAAGGTCATACAAGTCATATGACGCAGCGAGTGTATAAAGCTCCAACGGGTAGATGGGTGCAAGGGACAAAAGAAGGATGTGAAGGGGAGTGGCCGGGGCAGTATGTGTTCTAAGCGATATCCCGTACGCAGTCATGGCGTTGAGCGCTGCTGCGATTGATTCGAATGAAGGTGAATAATGAGCACAAGACATGTCGTAGACGGCGTGTAGTACGATATTGAGAACCGTGGAGGATTCTGGTACGAGAACCACATGACCCATTGAAGCGGATTTTCCCTTTCGGGAGGGTGGAAGCAAAGAGTTGAAACTGTTGTCCGATGCAGAAAGGAGGACATGGATATGAACATAGAAGAACACCGAGTCCGAGGAAAGGAGGACGAGATCGGGTGGGAGAGCGTGATTTTGTGCGCCCGGAAAAAATGTGGTGGATACCGAGACCAAGGCATTTTCGTCTGGAGGGGAATCCACCGGGGACGCAGTGAACGATCCCTGAGGATGACAAGTCATATGCGGCATTATTCAGAAATGAAGACTGCATACTGGCGGAGTGGGTACCTGGGTCACTACTGCGCCTGCTGGTGGTTCAAATTTGTCGGAGACAGGCTTTTCGGGCGCGGGCATCTCGAGGTCGAGAGGTTCGGAGACGAACTGGAGCACAAAGTCCCAATCTGTGTTCTCGACAGGATCGCACATAACACCTGATTGGAGAGAGAGAAAAGGATGACGAAGAGGTGATATGACGCTTTGAAAACTTTGGCGATCCACGACTATTGCGGCGAGACCTGCAGAGAACGAGACGAAACAGGGGGGAAGATCCAAAATACTCCGAACGGAATAAGAATGGTACCGAGAGTCGCGGGGTTTAAACTCTGAAGCGGAGTTAGTCGGCATCCGCGGCTCGCGCATCAATCTGTCATACATACATTGTCCTACAGACTGTTCCGCGTCCAAAGCGTGTATCTGTTCAGCTCCTCAAAGCGCTGGAAAGGTGTCTTACCAATCCATGCGCATGGTCTCCCTCCGGTTCAGTGTCATCTCCCCAACCCTCGACTTGTCGCCTCTTACGGCTCTTGATCTTGTGAATTTCCTCCCGTCGCCCAAAGTTCGAGTCATGTAATTCCTAAACAAAATTCAGTGCCTGAAAACCGTAGGAAGGTGATGCAGCTACCATGTTTGCAAGCCGCTTCGCGGTTGAGACTGCATTTAATTTGTCCAGCACCTTATCTTCTGGCAGTGTCATAGTGGTAAGCTTGGTGCCTAGCGAGACTCTGTCAACATGGGACTTCAGACGTCATGTGGCGACATACCGATGCGATCCTCTATCCGTAATATCCGTTGCTCGTCTTTTTCAGTTACAAAGCTGACCGCGACACCCCCTTTTCCAGCGCGAGCTGTTCGTCCGACACGGTGGGTATATTCTTCTGGCTCGTTCGGGAGGTCCCAATTGATGACAATCGCCACGTCTTCTATATCCAAGCCACGCGCACCAACGTCTGTTGACACCAGAACCGGAACAACGGCGGAACGAAATAATGATAACGAAGCCAAGCGCTCGCGTTGCGTAAGGCGAGAGTGTAGTGCCGTAGTTCGAATGGAAAGTGTCTTCAAGAGACTTGTCAGATAAGCGGCGGTACGAGGCTTCGTGCAGAATATTATGGTAGGAGGAGGTTGAGTTATGTTCTCCTCTTCTTCTGCATTTTTCCTTGAAGGTTTCGACTTGCCCGCTTTTGAGCTCTTGGATTTGCCCGCAGGCGTTGGCGGAGCGCGGCGGAGTGGTAGTGTTTCCTCCGGAGGGTTGCAGAGGAGGTGAAATAGATAGCACTCTCGTACATGGGACGGAACAAGAACATAACACTGTTTCAGACTTGCAACAGTCTCGACTCTGGGGAGACCTAAGACGCGAACACGCAAGCGCTAGACTTGAAAACTCACGCAGATTTGGTACGGTGGAAATAAGGTTTCATCTTCCCTCGTTTTGGGGGCATTGAAGCCAGATATTCAACAGATGGTGTTAGTGTCGCCGTGAAGAGGCACGTTTGTCTATCGGTGGGTAGTGTATCGAACAAATATGAAAGCTCCGGAGTAAATGTGGGTGTCAACAGACGATCAGCTTCGTCGAGAATCTGTTTCGCACCTCGCATCACGATATCTCTAACGGATAAAATGAGGGACTAACCAAAAATTTGATTTTCGCGAGGTCCCAGTCACCACTGCTGCTTTTGAGGTGGTCCACCATACGTCCAGGGGTAGCAACCACCACATGGGGGCGACCATCGAGCTCAAGGGCCTGGGTCATCATATCCATGCCTCCAACAACGACAGATGTGCGAATGCTAAGTGGGGCACCCAGCACAGCAAATTGCTCCGATATCTGAAACGCGAGCTCGCTAAGGGACGAAAATTCAGTAGACATGCGACATGATAGAAGCACGTTTCCTCATACCGCGTCGGAGTGAGAACAAGGGCAAATATTCCGTACGGATCGACGGACAGTTTTTGAAGGATAGGTATAGCGAATGCAATGGTTTTTCCAGAGCCCGTTTTGGCATGGCCGATGCAATCTCTCCCTACAAGAACATCAGTTCAGACCAGCATGATCCGAGTTCCAGTCCGTACCTGCCAGGATGGGTGGTATACAAGCAGCTTGAACTTCAGTGGGGGTGTGGATGGACATGCGACGAAGGGCAACCTCTAGTGCGGAAGAAACCCCCATGTCATTGAACGACCAAATCGACTGTCTTGGCGCTTGAGCGAGTCCCGGCTTGTGTGCGGCGATCGGTCTTGTACGAGACAGCTTGAGACGTCCGCTGTCCTCAATGATTCTTCCTCCCGGCTCTACGCGGTCACTCTCGTCCTGGTCTTCATCCACCCGACCCTGCAGAAATTCGTTGTCGTGTTCCCAAGAGTCTTTTTCTTGATATAGGTCATCTTCTGGTGCTGTTGAGGAATCAGAGCCGGATTCGTCATTAAGCCCAGCGGAGGGACCCGAATCGGTAGATGCGGATGGAGAAACGCGATTCTTCTTCAAGGGAGGTCCTTCCTGTAACCTGAGGAGACCGTCTATGGTCAATTCGTCGTGTTTTCGTCTTGTCATTCGAGTTCTATGCATGCCCAGTGGCTATATGATGTCGCGGTAATTTGATCGAATGTGACGCTGTTCGCAAGTGTCACATATCATGTCACAAGTGGGACTAGTCATTAGATACGGGCTGGTTCGGACATCTATTACCAAGGATACAAGGAGACCGAAGACTGATTACAATGATTGAGAGTGTCCGTGACATTAAAATCGCCCGAAAGTGGGTAATAATCTGCCAGATCGACGCCGGTAGAAGGAAATATACTTGAACTTGGGAAAATAAGAGGCAGTTGACAGGCAGGGCCGTCTAGGGGCTTGGAAAGGGAAGGATAAGGTACGTAAGGCGGGTCATCCCTGTACTGTTGAGGCGTGGGTTCTAGCTCTGCGAAAGAACAACTAGTGTCGCTCGGTGCCTGCTAAAGTCGAATGTCAATCGATAGCTGTGGAAGAAAAAACAGGTACCAACAATCTCTAAATTGCGGATTACATGAGGTATACCCCATTGCGGTGCTTCGGAACCAAGTGAAACTAGTGGATAGCCAAAGTTGCCGCTCTTGATGGGTGAGGTATCGGGAGTGGAAGGCGGTTTTAGCTTGCCGGAATCTGTGCGAAAAGTAAACGGTGGTAATACATGTGGTAACGAGAGTGGGGAGAGTGAAGTGGATGTAGACAATGGGGACGCCGAAGGAGGGGTCGCAGAAATAAGACCGGCTTTGGATTCGGGGGAAAGGGGTTTGGAATCATGGAGAATGGCAAACATGCCGTCGCAGTAAGGCATTCCACGCGTGTGGCGAGCTCTAGCTCTACCAAAAGAATGAGCAGAACCTCTCTTCTTGTCCTTGGTCGATGGTCTCCTTGTACCCTTGTTGGCGTAGTCAGGGTATTTGGCGCGGTGCTCTTCGCGAACGAGAGCGGCTTTACTGAACCAAATATCTTTTTCAGAAGCTGGAAGCATGTTCCAACATTGACCAGCAATGCGACTGAGATTCTGTTGACGTTTCTCGACGTCTGGAGGTATCGCTTGACTCTTGAGAAAGTCGGAGCGATACAGTATGAATGCGTTGGGAGGTCGAGAAACGCGCTTAGGTGAGTCGTGCTTCTCAGCGGACCGTTTGGAAACAAAGGAGTGGAACTTGTCCGAGGACGAGGTCTGCGATGTCGCAGGCATGGCGTGGCAGGATCTACTATGGATTCAAGGACTGATATCGTCAGGGAATGGAGACGGAGATTTATCCCGGCCAGACTGTCGCGACAAACACAGGTCAGCAATCGACCACAAAACCGAAGATATGTAGCAGACCAATGGGTATCACTCGCAGAGCGATAAAGAAGGTCGTTCGTAAGCGTCCAGGCAGAGGATACGACAGGGTGTGAAGAGGGAGCTCGAGTAAAGTGGGGGAGCTCTTTATAGGCGCCATGCGGAGTGATTATCATACCGGAAAGGTAGGGTACCGTGCGCGGGCGATAATATGATACGACGGTTACATTGAAAGGCATCTCGATGAAAGGCTCGTTGCACAGATGACGGGGACCAGCGCGGCTAGATGGAACGATCCTCCGAAAGGTATGGACCACGTGACTAGGACAGAGCAAGCTCGGAAGCTTGCGGCGACACGTTGCAAATCGCAGCTGCTGACTCGGCTCGCGAATGAACAAAGAACATGTGCCTTGAGAGTTCCAGAGAACATAGTTGTTGAATGTACCGCTACAAACGCGTCTTATTGTGCTGGAATATCGGGGCGTAACTGTCCTGTGCTGCAAGGCTGATAACAAGTCCCGATCAGTGCCAGGCATCAGTTATAAACCCAAGAGAGAAAGTAGAAAGCATGTGACGCCTAGACCGTAAAACAACACGAGACAAGGGCTTGACAGACGGAGAAAGTCAGAGGCAGTTACGTCAGGACTCGGTGCAGCTCGTGACTTCGTGTCGATAAACTCTCGCGAAGGTGACTCGAGCATTCTCAAGATGGCCGATTTTCAGTGAATGCCTTTTGGGTGACTTTTGAATATGTAAATGTGTAAATTATAATCATTGAAACCTGGCCTCGACGGTGGACAGCGGACTGTGTGGGGGATCAGTGTGATCATTATCTATGTACGTCAATGGAATGATGATAAATGCCAAGTAAAAGGGCGACGTACGTGAACATCTATCATAAACTTGGCACGATCCAACATGTTTCGCTGGCTGCTTTCTTCACCCGATTCATGATTGCTAGCCCCTCGTTTTCCTCAGAAACTTCTTCGACGAGAATGAGGTCAACACCCTCTTGCTCGAGTGTCAAGAACCCGTCAAAAAGGCGGTGGGCAATGACCGACAGCTCCGATAGAGACCCTAGGGTATAGCGATGCCATTGGATCGCCGGATCTTCAAGGAGTGTCTTGGCCAACGCAGAGTCTGATGGAGCCAACAAGCCCACTTTTGGAGGCGGGTGTGTAGTCATGGAGTTCTTGAGTGACGCGAGGAAAGCGGATGGAGAAATAGAACTCGCTCCAGTAGGTGGATGAGAGATAGCTCGTAGTAAGGTCACGGGGACCGTCGGTGAATAGTGACGGTATTTCATGCCTGGGGTGGTTGGAGCTTGTTCGATGGCGTCGTCCACAAAATCACGGCGATGAACGAGAACTCTAGGTATCGGGTGACCAGAGTGAGCGAGCTCGAGAGCCTCTTCTATCTGCTCTACTGTGATGCCGCCCGGTCTGAGAATGCGAATGTTACCATCCTCTTGCAAGCCATCTAGGACGGTGCTCTCGAGACCGATATCGCACGGTCCGCCATCTAGGATTAGTCCGATCTTTCCGTTGAGATCGCGGAACACATGTTCGGCGCGAGTGGGACTTGGTTTGCCTGATGAGTTGGCACTTGGTGCGGCTAGAGGCACGTTTGCAACAGCGATGAGAGCGCGTGCGACAGGATGAGAAGGCATCCTAATAGCGACGGTGGGTTGATTTGCAGTAATGATACTAGGTATCTTGGCGGCATCGGTCGGGAAGAGGAGTGTAAGCGGGCCAGGCCAGAAAGCGTTGATTAATATCTGATATGAGGGGGGGATGGTGAAATTGGGAGCGAGGAGAGAGTGGAGCATGGACTTGGAGGAGACATGGACGATAAGGGGGTTATCAACGGGACGACCTTTGGTGGAGAATATGCGGGAGACGGCGTCGACGTTGAGTGCGAGTGCGGCGAGACCGTACACGGTTTCAGTTGGAAATGCGACGGGCTGTAGGTCGTGGAGATGGCGAGAGGCGACGCGAAGAGAGGCGAGGGTGTGCTTGGAGGTGATTTTCGGATTGTCGTCGTCGTCGTCGTCGAACGAGATGGCGGATGGATCGCATTTCAGGACCTGAGTAAACGAGGACATGGTATCGAGCATGATACAAGCTCAACGTGTCTAGGCTACCTTGGGCATGTTCAATCCCACCCTCCGCGCTGTCGCCTCCACCCGTTCCTCTGCGGTCAGGTCAACGAGCGGGTTGTATCTCTCCAGCAACGTCTATGACATCCAACGCGTCAGCCGTGTCCAATGATGCTGACCACCATACATTACCTTGTACTTCCTCTGCGAGCGCATAAACGTCACGACATTCTCCACGTCACGGCAAAATACCTCGCGGTCGCGCTGTCGCTCGAACAACCCTCGCAAGTTGGCGGAGATGTCCTTGTTCCTTTGCGTGCGTGGCGAGGTGCTCTGGCAAAGCGGTCAGCACACACCCATTGACAGTCAGGAGACCATCCTTACCGCTTTGGCGACTTCCCTGACCACACTGCGGTACAACCGAGCGGTGTCCATGTCAAAGCAAAAGGTGTATCGATGTCAAAGCCGATGACGTGGGATTTGTGTACGCTACACATACTGGTCCACCTCCCCATTGTTCATGTCCAATGCGCTCATCTTGGCTCCATCCCGTTTGGCTCAAATAGCCCGCCTGGGTGCCGCCATTCAAATATTCACGCCCACATCCCTACCGTCCGACAATCATGAAGTTCCGCGCTCCGACTGCCTCTCTCGAGTCCACTGCCCTGGAGGCACCGCAGGATACCGATGCACAGGTACGCCGTCCTGCTACGACATCGACCGAGTCAGCGGACTGAACTTGCATGGCATGGTGCAGACCGTACAGCCTGTCAAACCCAAGAACGTACAGGCTGGCAAGCCCAAAAAGTCGAAAAGGCAACGCGTGACACCACGTCGTGTTCGCGCCCATAAACTAGACAAGGCAAAGGTTGCAGTCAAAGAAGCCGCAAAACGGGCCCAGAAAACCAAACAGTTGGTAGAACCCTCGGTCGCTTATGTGGGAAATGTAGGTAGCTTTGCTACTTGTCTTGTGGATCTACTTGAACGGTTTGTCGTAAAGATCGGTCCAGACGTGGACGAGAAGAGGTTGATAGCACATTTCAGCCTCTGTGGAAAGATACTGTCTGCAAGAATCCACTGCTGCGGTGGAGTAGCCATGACGGTCAAACCACCCCCTGCCAGTTATCACGAGAACAAGAGAGTTCGCCAGTACGCGATCGTGGTTTTCGAAACAAAATCAGCCAGGCACAAGGCCTGCAAGCAAGAAAACGTTCTCGATGGACGCAAGCTTGCCGTATGTTGGTCGTTTTACATCCAAGCATAGGGCTAGATTCGATTCGTGCAGGTGTCAGTGGTCGTGTCCGACCTCCCTGAGGTCCAGGAAAAGATTGTGAAGCGACTGGAAGATTACCGTTCACGGATGGAACCAGCAGACGTACGCCGTGCTCAAAAGAGTGCGCTCAGGTGAGAGGTTTCGTGACATGATTGGATTGCTGCTGACTGGACGTGTCAGGTCGCTCAAGCTTGAGCCTACGGTGCTGCTCGACGCGCGACAAGACAAGGCGCGCAAGATGCAGAGGCGTATGCAATGTATGGGGTACAGTCTTGCGGAGGGCATCATGTAGATTTATGCAACAATGTTACATGTTCTGTTGGGTGCCACATTTCGCACAAGTCCTGAGCCGGCTATCCCAGTTTGGCGCGTGTTCGCATCTTCATCCTGTCCCACTCGCCAGGACGGGTCCTCCACCGTCGCTGCATGGAACAACTCGCAGATCTCCACCAAACATCACTCTGATCTCGGTCTTTCATCATGGCGAAAACCGCAGCGCTCAACCCGGCATCCACGCCTTTCTTTCCTGGCGGCATACGTGTCCGCGACGACGATGCCCGCTCAAACGGGTTCGCCCTCCCACTCGGAGAACAAGATCGGTTGTCGCTCTCCATGTCTCCTGTCGAAAATAGGTCCATACGTTCCTCTCCAAGTCTTCCTCAGGAAGCCGGGAGCAATGAACGCCAATCCGACACGCGCTTTCAACCGTCCCCAACTGTTCCCGATCCCTCATCAACCACACATCATCTAGAGCCGGACAGACTTTTCAACTTTGCTCGTGCTCGTGAGATCAGCCTCGTCGGGAGCCTGGAAGCCTTGCCAGAAGCGGATGATACTTACGGATCTATCACTATAGACGAACGAGCGCGCACCCCTGCAGATTCCCCGTTTTTGTCTGCACACATCCATCAGTCTAGGAGTCACGTCAACACGCCTCCCGTAAACATTATCAGCGCCTCGTCTCGTTCCTCGTCCTCCCTAAACAATAATGGTCCATTCATATCCTCCTCTCCCGTCTCTTCTTTGGATTCTGGCAGCCAATTCACTTCTGGTGGTGATTTCTCGCAGAACAACCTTGATGTCCAACTCAAAACATCGTCTCTCATTCAAGATATCGTCGAGCGCCTCTTGCGATGCGAGTTCACCGCTTCGGAACTTCAACGCGAACTTCGTGATGTTCACCGCAAAGTGGATTTCCTTGTCGAACGTTCCTTCAATAACCTGTCGCAATCTACCAGTTCCCAGCCAGAGTTCAAGGATCCCTTTGCACCTCCCGGTGGACAATCCACTACCTCCTTGAATGTACCAAGAGCATCCTTTAGTGCCGCCATTGCCCCCAACCAGTCGCCGCCGCCCGACGATATGTCCCAAATATCACAACGATTAAGTACCCTGACAACATCCGTCGGGCAGCTTCTTGCACTGCAGACGCAGCAGCACATTCAGAGTGCGAGTCCTCTTGGTCGGCTTACCCCCCATACACCGGATATTCCCCCGAATCAGTCCTTTTCTGCCAACATCAGTCCCAACCCCGGGTTGTTGGGCCACGGGCTGCCTAATAGACCTGAAATGAGAGCCACTCCTCGTGCCCCGAACCCTCCAACACGAACTTGGTCTGCAGGGAACCTCGATTTACCCCTCAGAGTGGACAATGTTGCGACCACCGGACGTAGCGACTCTGTGCGTGACAAACGCCGATCCGTCACCGGAGGATTGATGCGAAGGGAATCGGTCGGTATCGGCCTGCCATATTGAGCACCCCACGTAGTCCTGACCTCGCGGCCCATAGATTATCGATGGACAAGGCAATGACTGGTCTGGCAACTCTCCTCGCGACAACGGTCCTGTGGTCTCTAAATGGGAGCAGTTGAGCCTCGCACCTGACTTGCTTCGTTCCTTGAGCAAATTCGGGTGATTCTGTTTCCCATGTGATCTGTTCACCTGGACTGATGCAGTTGATTGTCAGCGTTGGTCCACCCAATAAGATTCAGCAGCGTGCTCTTCCGTTCCTTCTTCGGGGTTCCGACATCATCGCACAAGCTCCACCGACCCAAGAACGCATTGCTGCATATGTCATACCTGCCATTCAGGTTGCTGTGGTTAATACGGCGGGTCGACCTCCCAACAGGGGCCCACTCGCTGTGATGATATCCACCACAGTGGATCAGGCGACACAAGCTCAGCGCATGATTCGCGATTTGGGCGGCCCCATAGGCATCCGATCTGCATTAGGAGTGGGCCTGTCAACAAATGCGAACGACCTCACACAAGAGCTGCGCCTTCTCCAACAGAACATGCCACACATTATCTGCGGGACACCGCAAAAATTGCATGCATTGTTTACTTCCCCAGGTGGTCTCATTGGTTCCGAAGTCCGTTTCTTGGTGCTCGACGAGGTTGACCAGCTAATTGCTCGAAATTTGCATGAATTTGTTTTCAACATTGTCAAACTCCTACCTCCCCCTAGATCCCG
>QFES01001468.1:5027-48911 GCA_003316375.1 Tylopilus plumbeoviolaceoides
ACATGGCGGAGGGTGTACTCCACGGCGGCGTAGAGAGACGGGATGGCACCGGCGAGGAAGGCGCGGCTGACCTGAGCTGCAGCGACGAGGTCTGCGCCGCGCAGCTCCGCAAAGATGAGCTCGAGCACGTCCAGATTCGCGTTCATCGTTGCACCTGAACAAACCAAAAAGGGTGAATTAACCCCTGATATGTTATCAGTCACGTGACAGGTGACGCACGGTCCATCTTTCCTCTTTCCTTTTTCGGACACGCTTCGATCGCCTCCTCCTCCTCGTCGCACGCGTCCAACGCCATCGCCCCCAATAATGTCCCACTCCGTCTCTCCCCTCGGCTCTCTCTCCTCCCCGTCCCCATCTCCCCCCCCAAACCCAATCGACGAGTCAGAACTCTCAGAGCTCACTGACGATGACCACGACCAGGACACGCACATCGTCTCAGACAACGAAGACCCCCCTCCCCGCCCCCGCAAATCATCCATCCCTCGCCAGAAACAGCGCCCTTACTACCCTAGGAAAACACCCGCCACCTACTCTGGCAGGTCTTCCGCGCCATCCTCGAGCAAGCGCAAGAAACGCGGCGGTGGTCTCGTACCCGCCCCCATGTGGGACTGGGCCTACAAGAACGGCGTAGCTGGCTCCCCCTCAGAAACCCCTGCCCCCGCAAACGGTCTCTCTTCTCCCCCTCATCCCGCTCCTGGCCCAAGTCGTCCCATTGACCCAGATTCCGACACCGCCTCTCGCCCCTCCAAGCTCAAATCGCCTAGCCCTACCCCAGACGCCGAAGAGGAGGAGGAGGAACTTCCCACACTCCCTCGCGCCATGGAGGAGGAAGAGGGCGAGGACGCAGATCCTCGCAAGGATCGTCCTCCCGATCGCAAACTCAAACGCAAACCCATGCCCCGCATCCGTGCCCCCCCCGTTCCCAGAAAAAAAGACGTTGTACTAACCCCCTTTGATCTCTCAAAAGTACCTCGATCAAAGCGCGGCATAAAGGTCATGTCTGGTCGGTTCCACGACAGGTTCGTCAAAACTATATGGGAACGAGGCTTCAAAATCTACGACTCAGATGCGCCCACTTCCGACGAGTCCGACCACAACAACAACCCTGCTCTCTCCGAAGACGATGACCGTACCCCCTCCCCTTCCCCTCGACGCTCAGACGACCAAATGGACGTCGACGATGATGCTCAAGACCACGAACCCACCTCCGTTCGACAATCCCCTGCCCGTCCTACTCTCAACACCAATCTCAAACCCAGTCCCCCTCCCACTACCTCCGCTATGGACCCTGCCAACGACAACCCGTCCATACCTCCTTCTATGCGTGCCTCCATCGACCCAACCGTAACTCCCCCAGACGAGGATGTCCATCCCGTCGCCATGCAGGACGAAGACGCCGACCAAGACAATTACCATGACGCCCTTGATGATGACGATCCCCATCCTGCCCCAGACGGCGACGTAGAACTCGACGCAGACGAAGATGAGGACATACAACCGGAAGAGCCCTCGCAACCTCCTTCTCCCACTCCACTGGCAGAGCCCGAACCCGAGCCGGAGCCAGAAGACGAAGATCCTGATCTCCAGCCCGCCCACAGAGCAGAGGCGCTTGACGTCTTGGCAACGATCGAGCTCAAGTTTGCGCTCTTGAGAGAGAGGGTCTACGTTGAAAAAATGGAGGGGTTGGCCTGGGAGGAAACGTTGGTCTGTGACGGTCAGTACCGCATGTCCCCACACTACTCTCCGCTTATCTACCTCTTGGTATCAGGTACCCATCCAGAACTTCACTACCTGCAAAACGAACTCACGAAACGACGCGACAAACGATTGACGCTCGCGTCAAAGAAGAGGGCATACGAAATCGAGGCACTCACGAGAAAGAGGCGCGAAGAAGAGGCATGGTGCTGGGAAGGCTGGGATGTGAGTATAGCAACTTGTCTCAAGCGTGACATTCGTTTTCTATACGCTCATATGTTTTTTTGCTGAACAATTTACAGATTGCTCGTCTCGAACTCCAGACAGAGATGATCGCCGAGACGAACAGAAAGAGGCGCAAGCTCGAGAGGGAGAGAAGGACGGTTGAAAGGCCTCCAGGAGGTCTGTATGCGTGCACGCTCGCCTTTCTTTGCAAAACTGACTTGGCTCCAGCCCGACGTATTCCCAATGCGATACTCAACCCGCCGCCTGCACCTACCCTGCGGCAAATTGCAAATACCTTTCCTTTACCATCCCATCTCTCGCATCTTGCACTAAGCAAAAAGTCGTCCAGCGTAAAAGGTGTCGGTCTTCACCCAGGATTCGACGGACTGAGTGAGTCCGTGCTACTATTGATCAATCCAATCGACTCAACTTGCGTAGGTGGAGCAACAGCCTACCCCGACCTCCCAACGCTCTCCCCCCACGATATCGCAGCCGATCTCGAGTTTCTTTTCCAGCACCGGAGGATGGGATATGGGATCGGGATCGGATATGGTCCCCCAGTCGGCGTTCCGATGGCTGTCGGTGTTGGCTATAACGGCACCGCACCCGGATTTGGCCCTGCAGCCATGGGCTTTGGAGGTCCAGCACCGGGTTTCGGCATTGGTGGTCCCGCGGAGACCTACCCACCAAATCTGGGTCCCGGCATTGCTCCTGCCAACAACCCCGCTCAAATCGGGGCGCCCCCACTTCCACTTTGTGGTTCGGGACCCGGTCTTGGTCCTCTTGCACCGCCTGTGCCGCCCTCGGGACCGTCACAGAGTACGGCAGTTGCAGGCCCCGTAAGCATACCAGGACCAGGCATCCCGAACGCTGACGGGCCATCGTTCTCGCAGCCGGCGATGGGCGTATTCCAAGGACCCCCTTCTATCGGAACAGGTTCGACGGGATATCCCCTTGGTCCTGGAGTGGGTGGGACAAGCATCGTGATCGGCCCCGGAGGCACGACGAGCACGCCAGCCATCGGTCCCGGAGGTGCACGGATCCAACGCCCATCCAATTACGTGGAGCGTGAACGCGAACTCCAGAGGGATAGAGAACGAGAGATGATCCAGCGAGATCGCGAGATGCGAGACCGAGAGCTTAACCCACGTGATCGGGAGCTGGCGGCGCGCGAGAGAGAGATGCGAGATCGTGACCGTGACCGTGAACGGGAGTTTGGCGTTAATATGGGACCCGGATATCTTGCTTGGGGTCCTAAGCCTGCTGGAGGCGTGGATTGGGGCGTTGGGGACGCACGGCGCAGAGAAGAGAAGGAACGGTTCGAGAGGAATGAACGAGACAGGGAAAGAGATAAGCTCCATGCCCAACCGATAGTTCCAACGCCGACTCATCGTCATCTACACCAACATCCGCATCCACACCCACATACCCACCAGATGCAACAACACCCCAGCCAGCCTCATCAGCCTCACCCAGTACACGCAAACCAGTCCCATTCTCACCAGCATTCCCAACACCCTCAACATCATGCTCGCGGACAACATTCGCATCAGCATACCCAGAACTCACATGTACCACCGCACCATCATGTGGGGCAGCACCACCACCACAGGCATCATCACCACGTCGTGCACCATCACCATTCCGGTGCGAGCTCATCTGGTCCTGACGGAGCTTCCCCGCATCCCCCAGGTTCCGGCCCTGCCCCAGGTGTACAGACGATGGAGATCATCAACTTGTCTGCGAACCCTTCCTCCAAGTCACATTGGAAGAGGGACGAGGCGAGGCTCGGAGGGAGTAGCATGCCTGGAAGCAGGCCCTCGTCTACTCACCCGCTTCCGCCGCCGCACAACTACGATGAGCGAGACAGAGACAGGGAACGTGAGAGAGACAGGGAGAGGGAACGTGACCGACCAGTTGCAACACCCTTTGTACTCGCGCCATCGCATCACACCATCTCCTCCACCGCGTCTTCCCCTCGACACGGCTGGACTCCTGGTCCAGGCGAGTCCGGCCCAGCAAGCTCAAACATTCCGTCAGCTCCATTCTCTCACCCTCCTGAGCGCTACCACACACCTCCCCACCGTTATTCAAATCCAACACCAAACGGACTAGCACAGCTACCTCGCCCGCTGACAACGTCACCTCCGCGAGCACCACCTACCTCCTCACCCTCGATGAACGGACCGCCGTCTGCCTCATCATCTACCGGGCCCTTTCCACTCCCGCGCAAGTCGTCACCCGCGCTCCCAAAGCTAGGTATGCCGATGGGTTACTCACCTCGCCTTGCCGGTCCCGGCGTCGTGCCGCCGACAGGTCCAGGCGTCCCAGGCGTCCTGTCGACCACACCGAACGGGCCTGGGGTGACGTCCTCTGGGATACTCACCAGCGGCCCTGGGGTTCCTCCGGGCCCAGGCATCGCCCCTGCTCCCGTCGGGGAGAGCAACGCGTCGTCCATCTTTACGACGATGCGGACGACGTCGCCATTGATGCCGTATTCGAGCGGACCCCCTGTCGTCATGATGTCCTCTCAAAAAGTGAGTGTCGACGGACCATGACAGCGGTCTGACACGGACGCGATCTGTTCTCTTTTTGATTTTGTCTTCTCTTTTATTTTTGGTATTCCAACAAACTGGTTATATCACGCTCCCGGAAAGATTTTTTTTGATGCTTTTTCTCTTTCTTCCAATTTATCTCCCATTGTCCATAGCTAGATTGGGGAGGCATCGCAATTCCAAGGTAATCATAGTCAGCATCGGATGGACATGCGACGAATAATGAAACGGCATTCACACAGTCTTGTCGGCATGATCATGAGCAGCGAAAAATGAATTCCATTGGGAGTGTCGATCGACGTGGATCAGCCAAACCTCCCCGCTCGTAAAGTAAGTACATTGGACGAGACAAGATCAGATATTACAACCGCGCTGGCATCTGTAAAAAGACGTGACGTTGCGAAGCACCAGGAAAAACGGAGACAACAAGGACACGAAAAGCCAATCCCGCGTCACGACAGATAGTACATGATAGACAAACAGATCCCGAATCAGAAATCCCCGAGGTCGACTTCTATGCTTTCTATCACCGAGGTCTCTAATGACTTGTCTTTCCGCGGCGAGGGTTGCAAGCTCGCTAGGGTGGACGCCGGCAGTGGGGATATCGGCCGCGAACCGGGTGCCGGTTGCGGTGGGATGACGGGCGTTCCATTCACGTTGGGCGTTACGGATCTGTTCAGCATGAGGTGAACGAATGTGGCGGGGAACGATAAAGTACCATAAACCCAAGCCACTGAAATAACAGAGTACAAACCTGGATGCATCGTTGAACGTCCTCGGTATCGTCTTGAGTCTCGCGCTGGGGTCAGAGGGGGTGGCAACGCCGGAACCTGCTGCTTGAAGCTTGCGTTCTCTTCGTTTCCGCTCCGCCTCGAGGAGCTCGGCTTTTCGTACAGCTTCCAGGTTTGCTTTGCGATTCCGTTCGTTGACTTTGGCAAGTTTATCGGCAAGCGATTCTTCTTCGCTCTCTCGCGCGATTTGTATGATAGGGAGTTCCTTCAGCTTCACGTCGATGCCGGCCACCTCGGTGTAATCCTTACGTCGTATAGCGAGAGTCTTTGCTTGCATAAGTCGGGAGCGTTCCATCGTAATAGCTGCTGCACTCTGTTGTTGGTTAAATTGGTTCTTGCGAGCAACCATCGCCGTGATGTCACTCTAAATGATACCTCAGCGCCATATTCGGCAATCGCGAGAGAGGCCCAGACCTCTGTCATGGGTTGCGTGGCGAGTTTGTGAAGCTGGGCAGACTTCTTCTCCAGCTGCCGTTTGGTGGGTAGTCGCACTTCGTCCACAGCACACGCTTTATTGAGTCGATCAAACTCCTTCTATAGTCTGCCATATCAGACCTGAGGGAGAAGGAAGATAAAATACGCACCGCATCGAAGGCCGCATTGGACACTTTGTCCATATGAAAAGTCTTGACCGACTTGCCATGTCTAAGCTCAAGCATTTGGTTGACGGTCCTATCGTTAATCTTGTACGGTCGCGTAAGATTGGCACCAAGATCTTACAATTTGTTAATGCAGAAGCAAAAATAACTGCGAGACTCGACTCACTTGACACCTCACACAACCGATATACTGGTTCATTGTTTTCTTGTCCAATCAGGTAGCGTACCCAACCACCTTGCATGGAGAGCTTTGAGCCGACTAGGAACAGGTGATGAATGGGACTTGCCTTTGACATAGTCCTCAAACCAAGGTGCCATACAATGCTTGGCAAGCATATCCCGGGTTAGTTTGCACGCCGACAGATCTTCAAGAGTGATAGGTTCATCATCTGGGTTAGGTTGCTTAGAGAATAGTTTGCGATCTTTCTCTTCCTCCTCTTCGTATTTGGTAATCTGACCGTCCTCCTCTTCACCAGAAGAGGTCTCCATATCCATGGGTGATGATGAGCGGTCCCGCTTGGGAGAATCGGTGCGTGTCTAGCAGCCATAAGAGACGAAATTGGTTGTAACACTGACGAAGCTTACGCGCTTCTTCTCGTCCTTTGCCTTGCGTCGGGCTTTAAGTTCGTCGAGTTTCTTCGACTTTTCCTTCGTAGCCCCTCTGACAGGATGTTGACCTGTGACTGAATGGTTAGACGGTGCCTTGTGAGGAAAAGGCATTGTCAGCACGTTTCGCAGCCTTGGCCACTGCATCTGCATCTGCTGGACCATGCTTTTGTTGCTTGATCATCTCCAGCAGTTTCCGTCTGTCTTGTATCTTTTGCATTTGCTCCTGTCGTTCGGCGAGGATGTTCTCTCGTTCAATCTCAGACATTCGAAGTAGTCTATTCGGTTGCAACGTTGATAACATTGGGGTCAAAAGCTACGTTCCAGTACCTAGTGCGGAACTCACCGTTCCCTGTCTGCATCGTCCTCGTATTTGCCTTCCAGCGGGAAGGGATTTGTCTCCTCTTCTTCTTCGCTTTCCGGAGCATTTTCCGACTCGCTGTCGGAAGCGCTAGTAGACAGACGTACAGAAGATAGAACACACCAAGCTAGGAAAAGTGCATACCTTGCTCTGCGCTTCTTGTTTCCAGATTGTTTGACACCGCTGACTTGACGCTTTCTCTTCTTCTCTGTTGCACCGGCAAGTTCAAGGAGTTCGTCGTCGATGTCGCCGTCGGTGTCAGACATGGTCAACGAGGTGGTTGTTCAAGAAGACAAGTGGAGGCTCTGTTCAAATGATTGGTCTTGTTTGTATATCCTGTGCTATTACGTGATAATAAAAACGGAGAGTGGACATAAAGGAGGTAAATTCCCATATAAATCCTTTGACCAAGATGTCTATCGTCCTCCCTGACCTCTACGAGGCCACCATCAACGAGCTTCAGGATGGCCTGGAGAACGACATATTCAAGTCAATTCACCTCGTAAAGGTACACCGGACGTTTTTATCTTTCAAATCTTGTAATATCACTGTTATAGGCGTACTTGGCTAGAATTGAAGAAGTCAATTTGAAAGGTGCAGCTCTGCACGCGGTCTCAGATTTTAATTTTACAGCTTTGCAAAGAGCTGAAGATCTCGATGCTGAAAGATCTCAGAAAGGAAGCCGTGGACCTCTCCATGGCATACCCATCTTGATCAAAGACAACATCGCCGTAGCCCATGAATTGGGGTAAGTCACCCAAAGTCGATACATCTAAATATGACCCTCGGCTCTCAAATAGCATGAACACCACCGCTGGTAAGCACATCTTCTCTTGTAGAGCATTGATTCTGATCTGCGATGCAAAGGCTCCTACGCGCTCGAGGGATCTGTTGTCCCTCGTGACGCATTTGTGGTTTCAAAGCTTCATGAAGCAGGTGCCATATTGCTAGCAAAAGCAAGTATGGCGGAGTGGGCAAGCTGGCGTGGTGAGAGTGTGCCGAACGGCTTCTCTGCTCGCGGCGGACAGACTACCGCCCCGTATTATCCCAACCTCGATCCAAGTGCCTCCAGTTCGGGCAGCGCTGTCGCCTCGGCAATAGGTCTCGCAGCGGCCACCCTTGGGTCAGAGACAACAGGATCTATCGTTCTCCCTGCCAGTCGGAACAATATTGTGGGAATCAAGCCTACCGTTGGTCTTGTTTCGCGCTCCGGAGGTAGGGAGGCAACCCGTATTGGAATGAATCCTGCTGAGCGAACCCGCTATCAGTCATCCCTATCTCTCCTCACCAAGACACGGTCGGCCCCTTGGCTCGCTGCGTTGCCGACGCGGCACTCCTCCTTTCCATCATTGTCGGGCATGACCCAAACGATAGCTGTGACATTGGTCTGCCGCCACCCCAGGAATGGCCAGACTACACGAAAGCACTAGATGTTAACGCTTTGCATGGAAAACGGCTCGGGGTTCCCCGCGCACTCTTTCGAGACGACACCATCATCAATGACGCGTTCGAGAAGTCACTTGACATCTTCCGTAACCTAGGAGCACACGTCATTAACCCAGTGGACTTCCCGAGCGCTCAAGAACTGAAACAGTCGAAGGCAGAGGACATAGTTTTGACGGTCGACTTTAAGCCAGCACTAAACAAGTACTTGGCAGAGTTGGTGGAAGTCCCCACTGGAGTAAGGACTCTAGCAGACGTTATCAAATTCAACCTCGCGCATGCACATATCGAATTACCTGCACCGTACTACACAGACCAGTCCCAGTTCGTCACTTTTTTGAATCTTGTCAGTGTTGCTGAGATTTATCCCAAGGTTGATTGCTTCCGAGGCAAGCCAAGTTGACGAGAAATACTATGCCGCATTGGCGGAGGATTGGGAGCTGGGACGTACTCGAGGGATTGATGCAGTACTCCAAGCCCATCAACTGGACGCCCTGATTCTGCCAACCGACAGTGCGCGAATATTCGAAAATCTGTTGTTTTTACTCACGCAGTGACTCTCAGGCTACGCGACGAAGCCCACTGGGGTCACTGGCTACCCAATTATCTCTGGTGAGTACGATGACAAAACAGGTCGAAAGATTCACCCACCAAGAAACACCAATACAGTGCCCCTTGGGCATTACCCGCAATACGTGCAACCTGTCCCTCTGAAACCCGCGCCGCTTCACGAGTGTACCCCAAACATGCCTTTTGGCATTGCATTCGTTGGGACAGCGTACAGCGAATACAAGCTGATCGGACTTGCCTACGCTTTCGAACAAGCCACCAAAGCACGCTTACAGACAAGAGCATACCCATCAGCGACCCCAACAACTCAACTGAAGGATGTTATATTGAAGTGAAATTTTTCATATGTTGTTCTGTGGGTTCTCTGTTCCTAGTTTCGAGAATCGACTTTGGCCTGTTATGAATTATCTTTTTGGTAACTATTGGCATGAACTTGTGGGCTTGCAGTCATTGCGTGCTGCATTCGTAGCCACCGGCAGGCCTTCGTAGTCTGGTGACCAGACCGTGCATGAAATCGTCGAATTTGCCGCGTCGGTGTCACGGACGGTCTGAAGGTTACCGGACTTAGGCTTTCAACTTGGACGGGGATCGCCAACTTCGGCTTGCTTCGTGCTTGCATCAAGGCATACTATCAGGTTCGTGTAGTGTGGTAAGTTCTTACCGAGTCAGGTAACCTTAGGCTGAAGTTTGAAAGCTTGACGCGTTGGTTCCACTGTCGTGACTCAGTGGACATGCTACTCATGGTGACATGATCGCCAACGACCAGTCCGGGTAACCGCCGGTCTTTCGTCGCACTCCCAAAGATCTTGTATCTTACCATCATGTAGGTCACAGAGAGTGTCGTCTTTTCTGCGCCGACGATCTTGTAGGTCTCAACAGCAGCCATCTATCACCTAGCCTGCTACACCTACTCATCCTCAACTTGAGCCAGCTGACCACGAGACCCAGTTGGTTTTGCCGTCACCCGTGTGGCTGCTGCGCTAATGTTCTTTCAAGTCAGAACAGCAACCTTCAGCCAGCCAGCCTTCAACCGCTCTCACCGAGTCCCAATCCATTTCGCTCCCGCGCGATGGGCTTTTGAGTCCACCCACACCTCCACGCCCGTATCGCGTTTACGGCTACAAGCTCAACGGCGTATGGATTATGTACCAAGTACGCTCGAGACCATAACACCGGGAAACCATTTCGTCGACGATCCGTCGGACACCGATTCGGGTACTCGGTCTGTATCTCCCTCGCGACCAACTGGAATCGGAAGAAGCTTCAAACTTCTACAAACACGTCAAGCAAGGTTTCTGCCGACTGCATGTCGGCATTTCCATGTTTTACGGTGAATGCAGGGGATGCGTGGCCCAGCTGCCAGGGTTCCGCGCGAAGGTTCCGCCCCCTCTCACATGTAGCACTAGACAAGACCACCCAAGCAACCCGTCCGCGCATGTGTGCCCGCAGCATCGTGACCGCGCTCACCTTGAAGATATCAAGACAGTCCACAAATCCAAGTTTGTTACACAGTTCAAAGCCTGACACTCGCCTCTTCCCGGATCGATTGGATCATTTTTCCAAATCCAGTGGGTGTAGTACTTCAATTTAGGGCTGCATGAGCGTGAATTGGATGCATCATGTAGCGAACAATTGATCATCGGTCATTGGCGGCCCGAGCTCTACCGGTATACCCCGATGTGAGGCTATTCAACTCCCCATCACATCTCATCAAAGGTACTTCCTGTCTTACAACCCTGAGTTGTATATTCTCATCGTTTTCGCACCGTTACTAGTACTTGCTCTGTCGATATCAAGTGCACTGGATCGAGACGCGCGACACATTCACGGCACACATATGTAACATGACGTCATATTTGAGCTCGCGTCCAAGCAATGAATGAGTTCTGCTAGTGGAGCGGTCAATGGTTGACCGACTCGGACTTGGAAACGTCTTCTAGGCCACCACCTCTGTCATCTTGCTTTCCCGCTCGGGATGTATGCAATCGTCAGCTAAACTCTGAGTCGACGGTGTTCTCTGTGCACAAGTTTCCGCTTTGGCCAGCTGACCAGGCCTGGCAGACGCATAAATACGGGCTATGCCAGCTCGAATAGGCATCAACACACAGTACATCCCCAAAGACTACTGACAATGGCTCCTCTCCTCCCCAACGGTGTTTACAAAATTCGGAACGGCGAATACAGCACCCTCGTCGCGGACCTCCTCAAGGGTATCCCCCGCGGACCCATCATTGCGTACACTGCGCGCTCCTCCAACAGGCACGACAAGGTCAGTGTCGTCCTTGGCGGTGAAATATGACTCATGTGTTTCACAGTGGGGGCTCAGGAACGTCGGAAACGGCGGCAACGAAGTCACCATCGAGAACACGTCTCGTCCCGGAACCTATGCGAACCCCGAACAGATAGGTGTACGTCCGTCAAAGGCGGGCCAGGTCCAGAGCTGAGTTCGGAGTTCTTATAGGGCGACTCGAGCCTCATCGGTTCCAACGATCAGACCATCTGGACCGTCGTCAAGGTCGACGGCGGCATGTACTAGTGCATGCTTCATTCCTTTTTCTTTGCTCCCCAGCCCCGTTAACTCCGGTCACCCCACAGCCTTCAATCCCCGGATGCTGAGTACGTCTGGGAGCTCCCCAGGGGCGCCGACTACGAGAATGTATGACATGTGTCACCTTGCCGTATGCTCCGAGTCGGACACCGCTCACGCGCGTTCATTGTAGATTCTGCTCGTCCCTCACACTGGGCAGAAAAACACCAAGTGGACGTTTGACCGCGTTTGTGAATGAATACCCGGCCGCCCATTTCGTTGCCAGTCGGAAGACCTGACCTAACAAGTGCCAATGACTCGTCAACCAAAGCTCAAAAAAGAGAAAGAAGATGACAATCAGTATATCTTTGTGTAGGTTACGATAGCAGTGTATTGCGCGCCTTGTGTTTGAAACTTGAAATACGACGAATGCGAGTCGAATGTGATCTGCCATCGCTGAGATCCGAGATGCACCGCAGGTGTGTCCACCGGGTCAGTCAGTCCCAAACTAAGTGCCCCTGCAAATCGCGTGCAAAGAGCACATCGATGACTATGTACAAGCCATTAGGCGTTGAAATATATGAAGAACTAGAGCTCACGAAGTAGCGAGGAAGCATGAACCTTGACTTTTGTCAAGAGTTGGCCATTCGGCTTACGAAGGATCTCTATATGTTGGTCCGCTCAGCGTCGCGACCGAGGTGGGCGAACTCTTAACATCTTCGGGGAGAACTGTCCAATAACTTGAATGAACCTCGGCGCTTGCGACGATCACCACGCGGGACGTGCTCCGGAACTTTCTCCCAGTGACTATCAGATAAGGGAGAAGTAGCAACGACAAGGGTGCTGCTCCAGCCATTGCTAGTTTGTACTCCAACGCGAGCATGGCGGCGTTCATGACCAATATATCTAGACGGTCACACTCCCGTTGGAACTTGTCGTCAGATTTCCGTGCCACCACTTTAACTCTCGGCAGCAGCCGCGAAATTGTATCCTCCACGGAGAGATATCACATTGCACGGAATGAGACCACCTAAAAGACAAAAGATTGCTAGGTATGTTCAGCAAGAATGACTTTTTGCCTCTCTGCCTTGGGCTTGCTCTCTCCAGCGCGGGTGTGCTTCCGCCGACGTTCTTCCTTGACACGCCGTGCTTCGAGCATCGTCCGCTTAAGTTTTGCTGCTTGATATACAGGCTTGGGTAGATGACGAGCCCTAGATTGCATCAGACGACATGACTGCTGGTACCATCTCACAACGTACCGCGATATCTTGCCGACCTCCTGGTCGTGTTTCCACAGGTCCTTGAGACTTTCGCGATACTCGACTGCGGCGCGCTCTCGCGCCGTAATGATGCCCAGTTTCGCTGAGGCTTTGGCTTTCCACATCCTGACGTTCCCATCATCCGATCCGGAGACGATGAATCGTGCGTCCGCAGTGAATATAGAAGACGATACTCTATGAAGTGGATAAGGAAACGTCTCTACGGTCAGGGAGGACTCACCTCTGCATCCGTTTTGTATGATACACCTCCGGTCGTGTACCTCGTCCTTCCTTCCATATGCGCAAGGTTCGGTCCCACCCACCACTAACAAACTCGAGACCTGTCGGGCTCCAGTCACAGCTCATCACAGCTGCAACATGTCCCTTATATATGTGTGTTGGCGTTGACAGGTTGCGGACGTCGAACGTATATAGGTTGTGGTCTTCAGATGCGAGTAGCACGGATGTAGGGAAAGTCGGAGACCATGATAGCGCGTTGCTTTGCATCTGCATGATGACTCTCCGCTCGGCTTTGCCTGTGCGGATATCATAGAGGGTGAAGCTGCGATCGGAGCCTATGCTCCCGAGCACGGAAGCTTCAGCGAGATTGAATCGTACCGAGGTGACGGTCTCGGTGGCTGTGGGGAAAGTGAGATTGGAGATGGCGGCGCTCCTACGGGAGTATTTAGCAGCAGGTCGATACAGCAAGGCAAGGCACCACTGACTTGTTCTCATCCCATATTTGAACTATATTTGATGCTGTAGCAAAGAGAGCATCTGTTCTGTGGTGATCGATGGAGCTATGTGGAGTCGTATGAGAGGGGTCGCCTCGTAGGTCAACAAGAACCCGTACTTGAAAGGTGATTTTCCCGCAAACACGTTGAGCGGTTTTTGTTGCTAGATGGGCTGTTAGTCCGATGTGTAGATGGGGTGAACGAAAGATACTGACATAGGTTTGCTCCCGCGGTGAAGCATCCCAGAGGTTGATGTTGCAATCTACACCACAGCTGAGCAGCCTGTCATTGTCGGCAAAGCAGAGTCCAGATACTTTTCCCTTGTGGGCGCCTTGTATTTGATGCACATGTTTTTGCTCGGCGATGTTGTGCACGATGACACCTACGGTCGGTTGGTCTTTGGCCGAGACCGGACATGAAGGACTCACCGCCGTCCCAACTACCACTGGCGACGATGTGGACTGTTCCCGGTTTCCTGCACAGCACCTCTACGGCATCGATGTGGCCTTCCAGACTAGCGACAAACGGTTTTGCAAACATTCTGTCCATTTTTGCGGCATTGACAGCGCGGGTCCGTTCGCGGGCACGTGCAAATGGGTGGAGGAGGGGATCGAGGTTGCGCGAGGTCGGTGTTGGGTCGCCGTGTCTGGTTGGCAGATGCGCGGACGGGGCATGTTGGAGGACGGAAATTTTCTGTGTCGGACGTGATTATGGGAGACCAAGTCGGGAGAGGAGGACGACATACCATCACGGACGAAACAGAACGACCGGTGGGAATTTCGGTCCGACAGGTCTTGTGCCGCTTTACGAGCTTATTGTTGTCCCCAATGAAGCTTGAAGTTTCAAACTACTCAATCAGGCCTTGAATCGGTCAGATACCGTAGAGTCCGGGTCGCAAATCATAGCACGGTAAGTCCGAGTCACTCCACTGAGTCTAACTCAAGCAGGGAATAGACTCTTCAGTTACACTTCCTGGCACACCAGGTCTGTTTTTTGCATGAGAAACACTCAGAGTGGCAAGGGTGCAGTCAAGACTGGTTCAAAGGGTCTTGAGAGCAGAAGCCCTCTATTTGCACTTGCCGTGTCAGGATGGTAACCGCCGCCAACGGTGTGGCAACGGCGAGACTCCGAGTCGGTGAGTACTATGATAGGAGGCTATGACATGGCAAATTCTCTTGTTGCTCTTTCCCATCATCGCGAACTAGCTTTCCAGCTCTCGAGAGCCTCCCCCCCTCGCAGCCAGTCTGCCTTTGTCCTTCCTTGGAGGCCAGCGTGACATGCTAGCTCCCTCTTTCATTCCTTTGTACCTATGAACCACCTGAGCCTTATTTGTTTGTCACTCGCCCCGAATCTTCGCTGCGTCGGCTTTACCGTCGGGGAATCTGCGGCCCTGATTATACCCCCGGCAATCGGGGTCATTTTATCCTTAATCTTCATTTACTTGTACTCGGGACCGGCCAGGCAAGTGTTCGGACTCTCTCAGACTGTCCAGGACTCATTCATCTCGCATTGACAGGTGGGCGCAAGTTCTCCTTGTCGCGGACGGTATCTTGTATTTCACATGGGCCCTGCTCGATATGTTGTCGCGCGTCATTCCCGCAGTGCATATGTCACTCTCGATTTTTAGAGTGCTTAACATTCTCGTTGGTGCGTTTATCCAAATCTCCACGGTCGTGTGACGATCTAAAAATCCTCATTAGGAGCTGCGTCGTTCACGACTATCCTCCTCTATTGGACCTATCTTTATCGACTGAGTTACCGTGAATTCATACCCACCTTCCCTCGCAAAGTCCAGCCTTATCTCGAGATCTCATTGCCCATCCTCCTGCTGATAGCCGTGGCGCTAAACGAGGTGTCAACGTTGGTCGGAATATATATCGGTACGTCTTGATGATACCGCATCCAATTCGTGCAATGCACTCATTCACACCACCAGGAACGTCTTCCGAGCACCCTGGAGTCATCGTTCAGTTTTCACATCACAGCAGATTTTTGTGGTTTGCCCTGAGCCGGTCTTCTCTCGCGACGTATACCACCATCCAGTTCCTCTTCTTTCTCCTCGCCTTCTCTCGCCTTTCCAGAGCATTCCTGGACCAAAGACGGATAGAACTCACCCGGTCCGATGAAAACCACTACTTCAACGGGATCGCCTGGATCACTGTCGGCATTATGGTCGGTGTCATCGAATCTGCCACGGGGTTTGCCAGAGTTAGTTTCGGTGTTGTTTTGGCTCGCAGAATACTCCGTTTGGTTGCACGGGGTACCCTCATGTTTGGCTTGCTCAAAGGGTACGCTGTACTTGCTTCGCGTCTCCCTACCCCTTGCCTGACCTTTCTCCAAACAGTCTCGACGTCGCAGAAAACTTTTACCTGCTTACAGAAGAATTGCGCGGTGTATCTCGGATCGGCCAGCGGATATCCCGCATGATCGGCGTCGATGCACAACGAAATATGTTTCACCGCATCTCCCAATCCCACCCAGAACCCTCCCCAGACACAGAATATGTGACACCCGAGAAGCGGCCTGGAGAGCAACGCGTCACCGTCCATTACGAGAAAGGACAGGCGCCTTTCCTGCAAATTCGTTTTTCTGCACTCGACTTTCCTGCACAAGCCATTCTCGCAGACGAGATCCAGCAGAGACGACGGTCTCATTCTGGGTTGATCCCGGGTGTCGGCACAAGCAACCAAGATGGAGAGAACGAGATGCTCGCCGCGTGCAATGCGGTGCGCGAAACACCGAGAGCGCGATCAGCGTTGGTCTGGTCCAGCATCGATCCGCAAGCAGCCCCCGACTGGATGCGGCCTCCCAATAAGATCCAGTCGAGGCCCGAAAGCGGCGGAACCATCTCAGACAGCCTCAGCATCGTTCGTGACCTGGAGCGCAAGTTCCCGAACCTTCCGCCGCGCGTGACGGGCAAATACCGTGGATCTATCCTAGGTGAAAAGTACGAAGTGGATCCGTTCCCGGTTGTCGGTGTCTCCCGTCAGTCCAGCTTACGCAAAGACGGGGGAGCAAACAATCCGAGCGAGGAAGGCGGACCGTCTATTGCCCTCAGCTCGAGTGGATCGATCAAGCGGAAGCCGGCGCCGCCTCTCCTTGACAACATGACGTTTATGTCGGACCGGCGTAAACGTCCAACGTCCACTTGGGGAGGGTTGACCCAAGACACGGCCGAGTACTCCGTAGAGTCTCCCATGACGCCCGTGACGCCGCCCAGCAGTCCTGGGATAGATACCACGAGTTACAGCCCAGACACGACACTGGCCGGAGAACACAGTACACCCGGCACACCCAGATCACTAAGGATAGCCCGGGACGTCATTAGAAGAGCGAGCAGAGCGTTGAGCGATGCGAGCATCCGTTCCGCCGAGTGGCTCGCCTCGGCAAGATCTGCCCGAACTGCCCGGACGCCTCTCACGGCCGCGGACATTGAGATGTACCGCAGAGGCACCGCGGGGCCCCGGACCGCTCGTCTCACGTCTGGCTTTGGTGGCACTTCATCTAGCGAGAATCTTCGAGTCTTTCCTACAAAAGCGATTCGGAGATCTGCAGATGACGCCAGGACGCAGCCCAAGTCAATCCAGCCCCGCACCAGCGTTGGGATATGAACACCACCCACATCTATGCACACCTAGCCAAACCGAGATACCAGGACGCCAGGAGATTGGATTAGAACAGAGGCTCTTTGCCAGAGTTTGGCGTCTTAAGCTGCCGAAGCTTTAATATGTATTGTATTATTAGTGTCTTCCCATAGGTATAGATTACCGCAGTCTGGTTTGTATCAGTTTCTCTTTTCATGCAGACACGTTGACGATTGATACCAGCATTGTGGAAAGTCATCATCATGGTAAAGTGGTAAACAAATAAGCAAGTGATCTGGTGATTTAACGACATCCTAGTTCTGAGGAATAATTTCAGTGACAGTGGAGGGGAAACATCAACGAACAGCTCACCTCCGGTATTCTGAATATCGTGATCTCCTAGAACCAAAACTTGTTGAGCTCCAGACAGTCGGGGAACAAGACGACGCACCTGCTGCTTAAAGTACCGCCGGTTTTCTTCGTCAATGAGAACCAGATTCAGATAATACCGTGCACTGAATTTCTTGTTGACATCGCGGAATGTTGGCGTAAGGTCGAAGCCTCCGAGGAATAATCGGATAGGTATAGTTTCACCTATACAACAACCTATTTGAGATGCTGCGCTTTCCGATGGGAAAGGGTTGACTCACCTCGAACGGGCGCGCCATCCATGATTTCAAACTTTGTGATGGTCTCGCTTTCGTTGTATTGATTCGGCGGTGAGCCTGTCGTCTCGCGTCGTATAATGGAGAGTTCCATGTGTTTGATCTTGATGCGCACGAGCAAAAAATAAATCTTGCCCACGATGACGTCCTTCAAATGATACCTAGTCATCCTCAGTCATGACCCTGCGTCGAGCGAACAAGAGAGGGAGGACGTGCTTTGACTTGTTATACTCGAACTCGATATGCAGACAGTCTTCGATACCCACTTCCATCTTGATCGCGTTGTTGCTGTCGGGCGGCATACGGTACGAGTGGACCCAAATGTCTTTCTCTTTCGTGACGTCTGCTATCCGGCGTGAGACGGACACTCGTATAAAGTATCTTGTCAAGCATCAAAAGACGTGAAACGACCCAAAAACATCTAAAACTGACCGTAGTTTCACGTTGATACCCTGATAGCTCTCGAACTGTTTCTCCACGTTCTTGAAGAGAAAGTCGAACGTCTGGGCTTGTCGTAGTTCTCCTGGCGACGCCAGTTCTTGAGAGAGCGATAGGAATTCGTGATGATTCCCCCGGTCGTAGAAGAGCTCTGCGCTGAATGAGTAAGTGAGGTCGATAACACGAAACCCCAATCCAACATGCCTATGGTGCCCACGAACTCGACCTTGATGCCTTCGTGTGTCATTCTCTTCCCGTCGCGTACACGTATCATAACCTATGGGTGCATTGAACATGCTGTTTCTGAGCACAATAAGACGAGAGATGAACCTGTCCGCCGATTGAGTCGCCATCGTAATAAACCGGACATTGGATGATTTTGTCCTTGTCCCCTTTCGTATCCACCTGTTTCCGGTGTTCTTCTTCTTCGAGCTTGATGTCCACGTCGACCGGAGACGCAAAGAAGTAGGCCATGTCAGATGCGAGTAAGTATTGTCAGAGGGCCAATAAGGTCGTCGCGCTAAATGCTTGTCCATCTCCATCACGTGCTACTACTACTAGTATAGTCTACTCTTTGCTACTAACTCTCGGGTCCCTCCCAGGTTGTTCATTTCACCATCTATCAAATTCAAACCTGGTATGCATTCTCGTGATGATCTCCATAAAATCAGGCTCATTGTCAGGCGTAATATACCCTCGGCGGACAAAGAAGTCGACCAAGACTGCGCATCGTCAACGTCCACAACAGACAGGTCAGGTCTTAACTCACCTACTGCACAGTTGGTTTTGAATAGACCTTGCTTCATTTTCGCGACGACAGCATCTACCGGTAATAGCTAACGAGGTTGTCCATTAACTAGTCATCGCGTCAGTCTGAATATTAGGGACCTTACATCAAAGGACTCCACTTCTCCGTCCAGCGGCTTCGGTTGGAACACAGTAGGATCAATGTCAGGCGGTATCTTGAGATCATACACGTATCTTGTCGGGGACTAGTAAGGCAGCAATCGACATGCAATGTACGACGACCTTACTGGACTTCAGGCTGCAGTCGTCCTTCAGCGGTTCTTTGTGCCGTTCAGCGAAAGTTTATATATGAAAGATTGCATACTCACTCAAAGTAATAACTAACCGAACCGGCACATTTTGCGTGCGCCCTCACGATGTTTTCATCAATGCTTGCTTCCTCCATCGATTCCTTGACAAGAGCCTCAAAGGTAGACATTCCGCTCGGTATCCCCCCTGCTACACTGTTGTCTAAGTAACCCGGCCATCTGAACGGTTACATGACAGCATGATCGAGGACTACGATATGAACACGCACGTTTGTTTTGTTCGAGACCGGGTTGGGGTCCAGATCCGCAGGTTGCTGCCATCTGCGTCTTCATGGTATATCGTCATATGCACGCCGTATGTGGCGACTCCGAACAACGAGCAGGCAGAGCGTTCCATCTCGAACAGGTAGTTACTGCTATCCACGCGATGGACGCCGAACGGATTACTATACACTGGATACATCTCGTTTCTCCATTTCTTGGGTCCGACCGTGTCTTGAAAGATGGTACCACTGTCGCGCCATCGTTCACAAAGCTTTTTCATGGCGTCTGTGCGCTTGGACGGGGTATCGATGGAGAGATCAAAGCTAATGCAGTACCTGGATCCTGGGCTTTTCCGCTCGGGAATGACGAAGGTACCCTGTGGCTCATGGCGCAGAACGGCGATGACCTCTGACTTTAGCAAGCCGATGACGGGGCTGTCCGGAGACGGGGACAGCGACCATGGCACCACGGAGTTTCGGTGTGTGGATGTATCCAATGAACCATGGTTGGAGGGAAGATGGAAGTTGTCGCACCACTTGACGAGGTCGAGAAAAGTCAGGTTGGGGTTTGAATCCATCCTGGCTGAGATCATCGATTTCGTCGGACTCGTTAACCTATTTATTATGCACACATCGGCCCAGAGGTTATCTTGGCCTTGATCAACTTTCCTCTCATCACTCCAACCTCACGCCGTCGTCACAGAAGGGTTTCTTCACCTGCAAGTACTTAAATCGAATAGGTCGCAGGCTTGCAGCATAAAGACTCAAGGCAGGAACAAACGCACCATTGGGCGCTCCGCTTCCGAAGAAAGCGGATTTTCCGCAGTGGAACTATGATATAGCCCTCGCCTCTGTTATTCCCTCCCATTCATTCTGTTGCAATGCGCCGACGGAATCGACAGGTTGCATTGGATGGTGGCATATCCATGAACGGCAATCCGCATTTCTCGGCAGCAACGCTTGTCTTTTTGTCATCGCGAACTCGGAGTAAAGCTAATTCGCTGGCATATAATGTGTCGGATCCTGTCAGTTCGTTCCCTTAACTTATTCTTGATCGTCGACCCCATTGCTATCAATAGGGATTGACCGTGTGGCACTGACAGAGAGACTGGGATCTGCGTTGTCAAGTTTGTCACGTCCTCCAGGTGACCATGATATCGTGTCATTCAAGATGTCGGGGGTCGACATTAGCTGACGTAGGTTAATAGCATGGGTTTGGTTCCGTCGGACAGGTCGTTAATTTAGTGCGTCGATACCCGCACAGCATGCCGCAGACCCTTGCAACTGACGGAGAACCTGCCACGACTAGAACAGCGGTGTGGAGCATGTCTTGTTGATGATCACACGGTCGTCGTCTGCCGTTAGAAAACTTGTTCGGTCCAGTGAGACCACAGGATTCAACACCTTCCCTGGCGTACGTAACTTGATCAGGAAGCCCATCTGTACTTCAAATCGTGACACGAAAGTACCTGATACTGGAGGAGGTGTAGGCGGAGGAGGTACGTCTAGCATTGTCGGGATTTCACTGAGTTGATAGCATCGCCCAGGGTATGTTAGCAACTTGAACGCAGTCGCTCGTAACTTGATACTTGACGATGATGTCGGGAAGTGCTCATATGGTGTCAAACCAACAGTGCATATCAGCAGAATTGTCCCTCGCCATCGAAGATCAGCTGATCTACTTCGGGACGCACCTTTTAAGCCCAGGGTGAATAATCCTAGGTTTACTAATCTCTCGGACAACGCTTCTGCAAACAACCGAGTGCTGCCGTCACTTCGTCATCGAGCATGTATACCCACCGTGCACCGTGCCACGATATGACATTCCCGAACACCGATGTCCCACCTGCAACGGGGAAATCCACAACAAAACCACCAACAGGTCACTTGATGACGTGATCAATTCCGAGTCTCGATAAGATGGTGTCTTGTGGGAAGAAGCACAGCGTGAGGATAGATTCATCGCATGGTATGATGGGACGGTATTGCGAACCAAGTTTTGTACCAGCCCGCGAAGGGAACCACATGTATCAGATAGGTGACGCTACCCATGGTGACGTATTCAATCAAGCATTTTCTCAGTGATCGATTGATCGGATGTCAAAGTGTTTATCGCCAGCCAGCCATTATTAATATACCTTCCTGTGACTCAAGACTTGATGGTTGTCAGTTTTGGTGAGAGCACTGCCAATTGCACGGTTTCGTTGCCGGTGGTAGCAGCATTGTGGGGAACCACAGTGTTGTTGTCGCCTTCGTGACAACCGGCGGTCGTCTATTGTTGTCTGACACGCCGATCGACGATACCAATCTCCAAGACAGAAAGTGCCAATAATATATTGATCTCGGTGGCGACATAAAACAGTATTGCACATACCGTCCATGGGACTCTAAATGACTTGGTGACAGTAGTCGCTGACTTGGATGGCTGCTGTGGGAATGACCGTCACGTCATCGTGAGAGGCGCTCAGCTGAGTTAGAAACCGACTACAACGAACCCACAGATACAATCGCACTGAATGGTGTTGCCAAACAACCGGTACCGCTACTTGCACTGTCCAGTATTCGCAGCGACTACGGCACCGATAAGCCGACCAATTCAATGCTCCTACTTTAAAATTTCAAACTGGTAAAAGCTGTGTTCATCTCAAGTGGTCCTTCAAACATGCTCAGGTTTTCACTGATGGTGACCACACAGGCGTAGGTTCCGGAATCTGTGAATATTACTTGCCAATTTCGTATCAGTTGTGATTTCGTATCAGTTGTGCATCGAGACGGAGGTTGTAGGATGTGGGAAATTCCATGTGAATTACCCCGGTGGCAAGGAGACTGGCTCCTTGTCCGATGATAAAACCATGCGGCAACCACTCGATCTTCACCTCCTCATATTCCTCCTTCCCTAGCAGGCAGGTCCTGATCAACCGCTGGACGTGTCTTCGAGCCCACCATGGCCACTAAACGGTTTTCTGGTTTTGACTTCAAAGACCGCAATCCTTTCGCGGATCAGGACTCCCTCGTCAACCTCAGGGCCGACTATAACCACTCTGGTGCATCTATCGCATCATCCCTCCACAGGAACAAGTCGGAGCGTGATAGGCTGCAGGGTATCCAGCAGACATGGATAAACGGAACTGCTCCAAAGGGTCCACATAAACCGAACACTCTGCGTCAAAGACTCGACCTATGGATGATCAACGAAGGAGGGAAGCGGCTGTTCTTCTTCGCCTGGATATTCTTCCACTGCCTAGTCATCGCCTTCGGCTTCATGAACTACCAGCTGAGCGATGACCTGACTACCGCTCGCGCTACGTTTGGAATCACTTATCGTAAGTATCATATTCCCATAGCAATGAGCTCGACTCAGCCGATCATTCTGGCAGCTATTGCTCGTGCCGCCGCTCTCGTACTACACACCGATGTCATCTTCATCCTTTTACCCGTCTGTCGCAATTTCATCTCTCTCCTTCGTCGTACCCCGTTGAATCAGTTCATTCCTTTTGACAAAAATATCACTTTCCACAAAGCGACGGCGTGGTCGATGGTCGTATTCACAGTTATTCATATCGCGGCCCACATGCGCAACTTCCAGGAACTGGCTTCTCTCGACCCCGACGCCAAGACCACCGGTCAAAAGGTCCTTGTCTTTTTGCAGGCAAACTTTGCCACCGGTCCTGGTGCCACCGGGTGGATTATGACCGTCTGTCTTGGAGTCATGGTTTGGTTCGCCATGGAGAAACGCCGACGTGCCAACTTTGAGCGATTCTGGTACACTCACCACCTATTCCTTGTTTTCTTCCTTGCTTGGCAGTTCCACGGAATGTGGTGCATGATCAAACCTGACAGACAGCCATTCTGTTCATTCAATAGCATTGGGGTGTTCTGGGTGAGCTTGATGTCTACCCCTATATCCCGCTTTTCTTATTCATATTCAGCGGTACTGGCTTGTTGGTGGTGTCATCTGGACTTACGAGCGCATCCTACGTGAAATTCGGTCGCGTCATAAAACACGTATCTCCAAGGTCATCCAGCATCCTTCAAAGGTGGTTGAGATCCAGATCAAGAAGGAGAAGACGACGACTCGCGCAGGGCAATACATCTTCATTTGCTGTCCAGAAATCTCGTATTTCCAATGGCATCCCTTTACTCTGACTAGGTATGCGATTCCTGACCCTTAGATTGATTTACTCACGTCCCCGCAGCGCGCCCGAGGAAGACTACATATCAGTTCATGTTCGTGTCGTTGGCGACTTTACGGAGGCACTTGCCAAGGCTCTTGGTTGCGATTTTGATTCCAAAAAGGTGAAAGAGGTCAACGCTGCCGGTGGTGTGGTGGTGGGCAGCAACGCAAATGCACCCCTGAACAGGACACTTCCACGCGTCATGGTCGATGGTCCATTCGGTAGCGCTTCAGAGGACTTTTTGAACTACGAAACCGTCCTACTTGTCGGTGCTGGTATTGGCGTTACGCCATTTGCTTCGCAAGTTCCCGCTATTGCTTAGAAGTGTGGACAATACTAACGATATTACAGGATACTCAAATCTATCTGGTACCGCATGAACAGCGTGAACAACTCGAAGCCGACCCGCCTCTCCAAAGTCTACTTTACCTGGGTCATCCGTGACTTTGGCAGCGCGGAGTGGTTCCACTCGCTCCTGCAAGCCATTGAAGAACAGGATATGCAGAACCGGATCGAGATCAACATCTATCTCACTGCTAAGATTAAGGAGGATGACGTGAACAATATCATCGTGCGTATTCTGTATCTTTTCTTTCCATGCAGTCTAACGCAGGGACCTACCTTCCTGTTCTTCTTGATCCTCACGGTGACATGCAGGTTCAAGATGTAGGTGCGGAGAAAGATGCAATCACATCGTTGCGTTCCCCGACCCATTTCGGACGGCCAAACTGGGATAAAGCATTCACGTCCCTCGTCGACAAACACCCTGAAACGGACGTCGGCGTGGTACGTCTGCACACCCAAATCCTCCCCAGTCCGCCCTAACCCCGCCTGTGCTATTCCAGTTCTTCTGTGGCCCTCCCGTGTTGTCCAGACAACTGCATCAGATGTGCAACAAGTATTCCAACCCTGGCGCCGGCGGGACTAGGTTTTTCTTCGGGAAGGGTATGTTCTCCCTATGTTCTCCCGTCGGGATCTTGACGCGTCGTTGCTAATGTCTTTCTCCCTCGCGGCCTCTTTGTTCAACAGAGAACTTTTAAGGGTCAGATCAGGTCAGGCACGTGTAAAACGACTTGTATCCCTTTTGTCTTGGTTGCTATGCACTGCGCGCTGGCCCGCACTCAACGCATGTAACTCACGACGTGCATGGCACCATTGGACAGCTTTTTCGTCGGGATCTTTTGTCATCCTTTTGTTCTTGAGGCGTTTTCATCAATGCTTGCAGTCTCAGATACTTATTCTCTGTTCGGTGTATCAGTTAACGGGCTGGGTTTAAATCTTTGAGTGCTGTAGCTTAGCTTATAATATGACAAAATTACGGATTATTAAGTATCGGGACTCCGGATATGATTGAAAGATGATACGGTGCACTTTATCGTGTTCCGTGAAATTATTTCGGGAAATGCAGCTTAAAATGAACGCGTGCGTGGAAGAACATTACAAATGATATCGATGAATGCAGGGGGTGAATGCGGGGAAAAAAGAATAACTGAAAGGACCCCCAGAACCTCAGGTTTTCACCAGTGCGGGCGGCGGCATACATCCCCACAAGTTCCGGTAGCGTTCGAGCGCGATCTCGGGCGTCGCCTCCTGGTATTCCTCTAACTCGCCTGCGAGTTCGTACGGGCGTTTCAATGCGCTGTACAGTTCGTCCTTGTTGTTGACCTTATAGACTTGACACCAGATCTCGACGAGCTTCCGCACAAAGTCCCCCATCGTGCCTTGGCTGGCGTCGACGATGATGACTTGCATACAGTCGGCGATCTTCTCGCGAGACCACCCAGCTGGTTGGGCGTCTTCGAGCGCCGAGTCTGACAGACCAACCACGTCCGTCGTTTTATCCCAAGGCACAGAAGCGAGCGCTGAAAGGCTCCGGGCGCGTCGTTTGCGAGAGGTCCACACGATAGGTGAAGAACGGATAATACGCGCATCCGCCCCTTTGCGGAGCATCACCATAAAGTCAGGGTGGCGAATGCACACATTGACAAACGCCTGAGCCTTCGGGTCGCTCAGAGATAGGCCAGCGTACAAGGAGGGATTACATTCCGTTTCTTCCCAGGAAGGGTGCGAACCAGAGTCTCTCCAGGTAATGGAATGGCGAGGTGACGCGAGCGGAATACTTTTTGGGATAAAACCAGCCAAGATAAGTTCTTTAGAACCAGGAATCCTGAAGTCGTATTTGAGGTACGTTTGGCGTAGCGGGGATCGTGTGAAAAGAGTGTATCGGGTGAGGTCGATGATTTCATCGACCTGTGTAAATAATGAGTGAGCTAGCCAGAAAGAGTCGCAAATGGCACTATACCATAAGGCAAGCCATGCGAAGACAAGTATAACACCGGCGGAGAGCTGCCATATGGCCCCATGCGTGCAATGGCCATCGCTCATCACTGGCATCTTTGAACACCTTTCCGCCGAGTACGACCACATGATCACCATCTGTCGACCGCAGGACGTCGTCAACGGCAGCCTGAATGTCATGTATGCAAAGTCCATTGATGGCTTGCCAAAGTTTCTCCGCCGTAATAAGGTCTAGATTTTGGTCGCCCAACAAGGCCAAGACGCTCTCATAGTTTTGCGAAAGAAACATAAGAGATGGATCGATGTAAACTGCTCGACGAACATATGCATAGATGATCTGCAGTCGTTCGCCGTGAAAGCGCGAGTTCAGCGGGGCGCAGAACTGGGCGAGGTGCATCCTAATTTTCTCTTTGAGTTCGTTGGTCTTCTCGCGTAAGACGGCCTCCAAAGGATCATCGATAGTAATGTTTTCGACGTTATCCGTAAGAATAGAACGGACCGTGTCGGTGCCACGGGCAGGATTCTCGTAAGCAGAACACTTTTCGTTTTCGTGCTTGTCTTGCTCTAGGACCCAAAGTGCATTCTGATCCCTAAGGATTATCTGATATCCACGCGTTTCTACGTGTAACATCAGTGCTTCCATCTGGGTCCTCTTTTGCACTAGATTATCCCAATAAGTCCTGTGACCAAAATCCTGTACTCGGACTGGGATATCAGTCTGCATACTGTTGTATCATACATAGGGCACTTGCCATGTCTCTCCTGTGTCGATGTCGTCTTCGTGTTAGAGCTCGACATCAAGAAAGATGTACAGTAATACGCACCCAAAGAACTTTCGGGTGAAGTAAACCCGGGCCTCGATGCATCTGCAAGATGGTGAGTGGCGAGTGGCAACTTCATTTACAAAGTACATACCTAGTGAGTAGATTATATTTGCTACGGAGATGGAGGTTCCATTCCCGAAGAAGGGAAAGACTGTCACACGCCATGATTGTCGCGGCGTCATGACACGCCTGGATGTCAGGGGTTGTCTTGAGCAGAGTGTCGTGATTTTTATAGTTCATGTACAACTTGAGACGCTCCTGTGGGTCAAAATCCGACACGGTGACAACTGTAAAAGGACGCAACCAGAGCGGACCAGCGCGCACCTCATTGTGACGAGGGCACCAACGAAAGCCATCGGCTGGTCGTAGTGAGCATGCGATACCTGCCGTGTATAGGGCTGCACAGACGCTTCCCTTCCTTTTTGACATGGCCGGCGGTAGTACCAATATCGCGATTCACGCACGCGAACTGGCGACGTCCGCTCCCACCTCACGGGGTCAGTGAAAGGACTCGGAGAGTGGCTCCATAAATATTAATCGGAGTTGCCAGTTGCCATTGAGTAGATCACGTGATCGCGTGTCACACTATCTTCAAGCCAAAGTGATCAATCGATCAAGTTTCAATTTCAAGCTTCGACATCGGATTGTGGTAACAATGTTGTTTATTTGAGCTCCGCAGTTATACAACGTCTTAATGGCCGCAATTTCAGTGGAATGCGATGGTCCATGATCAAAGGAAAGCGCTCAGCGGCGCGATTGATGAGTTACCTCCGCTTCGGGATATTGCCCCAAAGATGTTCATGATGCGTATTAGCAAAACAAAGAAACCAACGAAATCATGAATGCCATTAGCAAACAGACCCTGGAGCGTTCTCTAACTTGAATTACGCTGTGGTATTTCCGGGGTGGAGGAATGGATCGCTGCTGTAGTTGAAGACAGAGCATCCACGGAGTATAGTCTGGTTGCAAGAGAAGCACCAATTAACGGTGGAGTTAATGGTGGTCCACTAAGAAAGAATACTCAGCCAAGGCTATCACGAGATGGATTTCGATGAACGCTTACGTCGAGCGCTTTGATCATTTGAGGAAGAGTGAGGCTATCCTGGCCGAACATTTTCAAAGGCTTAAACTCTGCGTCATTAGTCCCGTTCTTGAATTTCAGAGCAACCTCGTAATCGCCAGCGCTATTCCGGGACAACTCGAATGCAACAGCAGAGACATAGTCAACTGTGTTAATCTGAGTAAATGACAGATTAATGACAGATTGTTCTCTCACCGATACCAGATATCTCTGGGTTCGTCACGGTAGCGTTGGTGACGTTGAACAGACTGATAAACGGCTTGTAGTCGACCGCCGTCAAAGCCAACTTGACCTTATTGCTAGGCAGGGTCATGTTTCCCAATGACCAGAATATCTCGGGCCAGAGAGTCCGGATGGCAACTATAGGAGCTGTCAGTTGGAGCAGGGGTAAATGCCACATACGACTCACTCTGGCCGACACCATTCTGAACACTGTCAGTAAAAACATTTTGTTCGTGAATGTTAGCGAAGTGGCGGGCTTGCTCCAAAAGCGTCGGGGGAAATGAGTGGTAGAACGTTGCATTGTGTATGTACTGGACGTTTAAGTAGTCATAGATCTTGGGATTATCGGCACATTGATCAGGTAAGGGATAATCGTAGTGTTGTCTGTCACTTACATTCCACTGTCAAGCAGATCAGAACACACGTTTAACGTAGGAGTGGGACGCCACATACGATATTAAGGAAGCTGCTATTCATGCCATTGAGGTAAGGCTGGACGGCTTCAAGGAAGGGAGCAGCTTGGGCAGCTACGTTCCGGAAGACGACCCCAGTGTTCAAACGACCCAAGTGTAACTGGAAATACTAGAAACCCGCGTTGATATCGTAAGACACCTACTTCCAAAATACTCACTTCGCAGTACATCCAACTGGTCAGGGATGGAGCTTGCCAGAACTCGAGAGACTCCACTGGGATGTACTGATACCCTCCCAATGGTGCTTGTACGGTCTCACCAGTAGCGAGGGTTGACTGGGACTTCTTCGTCGGCGGGTAAAGACCTTGAAGCAAAGCATAAGCGGAATCGAGTATAACATTTCCACCTCCCGCATCTGCACGAATAAAGAGTTGGTCGACGTCGGCGATATCGGTCTCGATGCCTTGGATATAAGACGGTGATTCCGGGTTGAGATATGTCTGCCTCAAGAAGCCGCCTAAGTCATATTCTTGGCTCTGTGAAGCTCTTAGCACCACATACAACACTCAGCATCGGGTAAAACCGGACATACCGAACCATAAGGCGTCAAGTATCCTTGCGTTGAGTTATACGTTGTGTAATTTTGAAAGAGCACGTCAGAACGATCGCCATGACGAGCCAACAAAACAACACCGATGAGGCCCACGCTGGTAGTGTTGACCATTTTTTTGCAGAGTCAACGAGTCGGACGAGAAGAGAGACAGTAGATCTGGTAAACGAAAGCCCGTCTGATTTATAGCCTTGAGTGAGACGCCTCACCCTGTTAGGAAATACTACGAAACATGGCACCGTATGCACCTCCGCTGAGGCTCTGTTTCGTGGCAGTCTTCAAACGAAGTTTAATTGTCAGGTTGCTACTGCTATGAGTTACGGACGCATAGCTAGGCGGAGTTTGGGTGCTGGGTCACGATGAACACAAGTCACTCAGGCTCACTGGCAACACTCCGCCCCACCGCCTGAGGCTGGATCTCGAACTCAATCCTTGAAGCCGCAGATGCTGGGCTCTAGGGCAAAGGCCGACAGAGCCGTTGAAACGGTTACTCAACTTTTTTCCTACTAGCAGCCGTATACTGCAACCAACAACAGGTCAGATCAAATGGACCAAACGACTGGGCGTATAAGGCAGTGTACCTGAGCGCCAAGGGCCGCATTGGCATTTGCCGCAGCAATGTCGATGCAGTGTTGAGGTCCATTAACAGTTGCGTGTCATGAGCCCTACAAACCCCATGCAGCAGCATGACAAGTTAGCACAGAACAGTCAATGTAAATGGAAGTGCTTAGTATGGCTCTCTGATGGAGGAATTTATCACAGCTCATCCACCGCTGCAGTGCTGATTCCCCTGGAAATTAATGTACCTTGCAGCAGCACCATCACGACGTCAATCTCCTGATAGGCGCATCGCTAGTCTCGAAGAGTAACTCCAACTTGAAGTGCCCAGCGGAGTTGTCCGGCTGCAAGTTTTTTGACCGGATCGCCTCAACGTTCCATCGAAGCCATCGGCAAAACCCGATCTACGGGAAAATGGTTTACGGTGTTCTTGGTGAGGACGACAGCTCAAACTTGGCTCAGAAAGCGCGCGGCGACCATAGTGCGGAACACCGTTGTGGTCCGTCCATTCGAGTCTGGTTACAAAGCCTTCAGGCGATGCAATGGAGGCTGCCGTGGGTCGCTAGTATCAAGTAAACGGAATCGCATCTCACTCTACGTTCTGTGGAAGGTATTGTCCTCAATCCGACCGAGGACTTGGAAGGTGGCGTCCCGGTGCGTTCTCATGCCGTCGGTGCGTTGGCATTCACTCTGATGGGCTACGTCTTAATGTAGAGACGATTCAAGTACCTCTCATGACTAAGTTGCGAGCAGAAAATGGTTATGAAGGCTATCCATCAGTGGCGAATCCTATGGCCAAAACGCCATGAAAGCTGTGGGCCAATCACGCTTACCAGATTACAAGAAGTTTCGGAAGTCCGACTGATCCATTGATCCACCCCTGTACTACGTTGGCATCGCCGAGACAAACTCGCGTTGCTTCCATATTCCACGGTAATCCCGCCGAGATGATATAAGATGCACGAGTCTCATGCACGAGTCTCAAAGGATGGGAGAAGCAAGCAGGCAGCTGTAAATATATTGCCCTTGGCCTAAAGCCCACAAAACGGGCGGGACGAGAATAGATATGTATATCCACCACCGACCCGTGGCCGGTAGCCACTCAGATACTGCTGATTTCGTGGAAGCATGACACTAAGATGGCACAATCACTGGCGACATCATACATGTGCTCGGTGAAACACCCATCTTGAACGGTGGAAACTAGGAGAGTGATACTGTGAAGCTTTGAAGCGTTCGCTCTCGAACTTGTATTGAACTGAAATGTCATGCACATGAGATTGCATCGTAGGTATTGAACGCTCCTGGTTGATCCTGACGTCGGCTGCGCTTGTCATTACATAATCGCTTCCTCAAATCACGGTTCGCTGATTGGCTAGAATGGCAGGTTGACAGGAGAACCTCATCGGTGACCCCATCCCTCCTCGTCATGAGGTTGAGTTCATGCACCTGCGTAATGCAGAGCTTGAGAGAAACGTTGGAAACATAGCCGTGACCCATGCACCCCTGGTTGAGCCAGAAGTTCATAATTGTGCACAAGGGTTAACCCGTCAGTGAATGTTTTCGTTGCTAAATATAGCAAGGATCATGAAGTATAAATCCACCTGGGGTACCAAACTTCTTCCCGTCATCCTCCTTTCAACATGTCCTCAGAAGCAAACGGCGCCCTTACTGTCCCCCTCCCTCATAGAGACGCAAGTCTTCAGTCAAAACCACCTCTATGGGCCCTGGACTCGTCCAATGCGAATGTCCCTCTTCCTGCCAAATGCGATCGACATGGAAGAGAGGGTGGCGTGTGTTGCAAGGAGCTAAAAGGCGAGGATAACCGTACCCTCATCGATCCTGATATTGTCCGCGACGTGTCAGTATCTCTCCCTCTCTCTCCCTCCATGACGGTATTTCACATGTCACTCGCCCACTTTCAGGGTCATTGGCCTCTCTGACGGTTTGACCGTTCCCTTTGCACTGACAGCTGGTTTGTCGTCGCTGGGACAGTCCAAGCTTGTTGTTCTCGGGGGTCTTGCAGAACTCATCGCCGGCGCCCTCTCCATGGGAATCGGTGGATTCCTCGCTTCTCAGGCTGAAAGAGACTACTATCGCTTCTCGAGGCACCGTACCTCGTCGAGAGTACTCCGGAGTTGCGAAGGAGAAATGGAAAGAGAAGTCTTTGCTGTTCTCGGCCCAGTTGGTGTTGATGAACCCACGTCGAGAGCTGTTACGAAATGCCTCCGCGACATTGAATGTGACACAGGCGGAAACAGGAATAGCCTACCTGTATCGTCAGACGAAGAAACCCAGTCTGCTAGGTTGAAATCTGATGTGGGAATAACTCCCTTCTTGCTCAAGTTTGGGGAGGGGTTGGGTTCGTTTTACCCATCGGTTGGCCAATGTTGCACTCAACTTGTTCCCACCCGACAGAGGATGTGCCCATCCGTCGCCTATTCTTGTCAGCAATCACAATTGGGCTTGGGTACCTTGTTGGAGGGATCATACCGCTCATTCCTTACTTTATCATTTCCCGTGCTCGTGAAGCTTTGATGTATTCCTGCATTCTGACTGGCATCGTGCTTCTGGTCTTTGGGGCAGTCAAAGCCAGAGTAACCGGAGCCGGTCAAGGGATTAAAGGATATTTGTGGGGTGCGGTGAGTACATTACTTGTCGGCGGAGCAGCAGCAGCAGCAGCATATGGACTCGTTGCACTCCTCAAGGTATGATGAGAGAAGCACTGGTTTTTCCTCTGGGAATCTTGCTATATTATTGTTGTACTTGTTGGATCCAATCATATAGAACATCATAATTACACCTGTGATAAACCCGGGACTAGGGCGTACGGCAATTAATCTATGAAGAACTCAAATCGTTGCTCATCCCCACGTAACTTAACTTGTAATCGGCGTGTCATTGACATTCTCAGCTCTCCAATCGACGACCAGAAATTTGTCACTGCGACCGCATGCGCAAGTAACGTAATTCGCGGTACTGGGTTCAGGATCCGTCTCTGTTTCTACCCGATAGCAAAATGTTTGTCATGGGATGGCATCCCTGAGTAATCATGAAGCTCACCGATGTTGTGCGGGAGTCCCGAACCTTTCATAAGCAAAGACCAGAAGGTCTGGTTATTGAAATTCGTCGGCTTGTCGCTGCGATGGGGGCCGGAGGCTATGCCACCCCAAGGCGGCCAAGGCCTGTCATGGACAGCTCAGTTCAAAGAAATGAACCATCGCAGTATCCACCAGTACGGGGACATACAGAGCATTGACAGGCAAGGGGGGTTGTGTTGTCTAGCAGCCGTTTTAGATGTCTTCAGGCGAAATTTAAAAAAAGGGAAGATCGAAGGAGCGGGCGTCTAGAATAGTGAATGCCCGTGTACCGATGGCTAATTGGTAACAAACGAACGACGTACTACTGGACCATGGCAGAGCCCGAGGTGGGTCATCTCGAGATTCAGGACCATGATACACTGTCCGTTCCTCCTGCCTTTGCTTTGCGACTTGTTGAAAAGTTAATCTTGCATGCGAAAGTCATGCCAGTGTCAGGCTGATTAATGATTTGTACTAGTCGAGTTGCCGATGACCGGTGACCGGTGACCCCGGACACTCCAAAACTTCACAGAGTGAGCTAATCATGCTCGTTGCAATCGCCGACGTCGAACACGAGCTGGCTCCACGTCCACAACTCGAAAGGGCTATTGCACAAAGTCAGGGGAAGGTCAAAGGCGTCTCGATCAGCTAATTCGACTGCCTTCGTAGCCCAGCGGTCCCCTAGGTCTTTTTTTATCGCAGTAGTCCTACCTCGACGCTTGGAACTTTGCGACAATTATGATCCAAACTTCAGGTTCTACAGCCAACATACTCGCGGAAGATGGCTTTGGGATTACATACTTCATAGAGAACGCCCAGCAATTTTGGTCAGGTACGCTTCGTCACTCGCTAGCGCGCAACTTTTCGGTCATGGAAAACGACTGACCCTATCACGGTTTTTTGTTCTTCACTCCAGAACTTGATGACACCCTACGTCTTCCGCGCGATGGCTCGACCACGTTGTCCATGCTTGACACTACACTGAGGAGGTTTGTGTCATTATGCACATCGTATCACGGTCAGCTTCCCCGCTTTCTATTGTTAGCTCTTCTGGCTGACCATGATTCTGTCACCAGAGTATTACCTTCAAAGTCCACTACAGCTAGAACACGCATGCCAGTTGCTTTTGGATTCCGAGCTATTCGCATTTCATTCGGAAAGGATGTGTGAACTTGCAATCGAGGATGTTCAGTCGGTATGTGAAACGATAGCAGTCGTACCGGTGCTCCTCTTCTTATCCCTGTTTTCAGAAAACAAACCCTCACGAACAATTCATTTTGTATAGTCTTCTCTTGTTTTGGGGTAGACGCCAAGCCTCCTTTCTTCGTAGCCACAAGCGATGGCAACCTCTCGTCCCACTACTGATGGATCATATCCTGGTGGAGATTGATCCGGATGCCGATGACTCTTGTGCAGGTGCTAATGGCGCTGCCAACGGCGCAGGTTCTCGTGCAAGCATTATCATGGGTCCCATTGCTATAGAAGGAAAGCTCAGGATGCTGAGCGTCAGACTTCTCTACGAAATCTGTCGAGTCCAAAAGCTGTCGGAGCAGGACTTGCATGTGTTTAACGATTCATTCATCGACCATCTTTTCGAGCTTGTGGAGCAGACACGCTTTATGCCGGATGAAACCTTCAACTACTCCGTCATCAAGTTGATAGTAGGCAATATGAACCCCTTCTTCTGGTAGTCATTAACCTCCATCCAGGTGGCGCTGAACGAGCAGTTCATGGTTGCAGGCTTGAGCAGTGCTGCTTCGCCTAAGACTAATCAGGGGAAAACGCCCGAGGTACGGAATCGGGTGCTTGATGTGCTTATATCTCGCCTCGGGTCCAGCAAGACATTCGGAGAAAACATGATATTTATGCTCAACCGTGCAAGTACGTCTGATGCGGTTGATCTTCCCACCATGGCTAAAACAAGGTTCCTCAGCTCGCTCTGCGGAAGACCTTTGCATGCAGTTACTCGTATTGAAGTTGCTATACATCTTGTTCACTTCGAAAGCGACTTCCGAGTACTTCTACACAAATGACCTCTGTGTTCTTGTCGATGTCTTCTTGCGCGAATTGGTGAACCTGGATGACGAAAGTGAATCAGTGAGTAATCCACATCTGCCATGGTTGAAAGTCGGTATGAATCTCTGAATTATGGCAGCTGCGTCACACTTATCTCCGTGTTTTACACCCCCTCCTAACGAAAACGCAATTACGGAATGTGCCCTACAAACGTCCTCAAATAGTCATGGCTCTGGAGTCCCTCACGCAGCATGCCAACATCAGGGATATCAATCCGACCACAAAACGGTTGGTAGAACGGTGTCTCAGTGGGGAGTGGTGTGTTAACCTGCGGAAGACCTCGTTCGATAAGGATGCGCTGGATGCTCAGGGAAGCTTCCGTCACGCTAGCCCTAGCCATGACATACTTGCGTCGACGATGCAGCCTAGTTCACGGTCTCCAGCTCCCATGTCCGCGAGCTCAGAAAGACAGCACGATAACTCCCCTCCCAAGTTGAGGCATATCCGGCCGCGTTACAGTATCGAGAATTTAAAGTCTCCGCGATCTACCAAGTCGCCTCCGCCACGACTGGGTTCTGTAGATGCCAGGAGACCAAGCCTTGAGAGTGCCACCAGCCTGGGCGTTGTAACCTCAGCTACCACCAATGTGAACAAGCGAAGAGAGAAGTCTGGTTCCACGGATGATGGTTCTCTCCTGCCGCAGACGCAACCCAAACATCATCCCCAGCTTCCACCATCACCCAGCTCCGCTGGTCTTCCACCGACTGCATTCATTACTGCTCAAAGTGCACGCAGGCCACCCCCCGCTCCTCCGAAGAGACGCAAGGCCCCTCCAGTGCCGCTAGGCCAGACTCACGGTGGTACTCTCATCTCCGCTTTCGCAAGCTCTTCGCTTTCTACGTACAATCAATTTGGGAAATAATAAGGGATGCCATTTTTCCCACTCGGACATCAAACCATAATGATAGACGACACTTTATTTCGGTCTCTGTCATGCCCATCTCCACGAGCATATCATTGGACACCATAGCACGACACTTACTTTTACGTATGCGTACAAGGTAAATGCTTTCCAAACCAACCATCTCCAATACCCATCGTCAGGATTTATATTGCTCATACAATGGAACGATTCTTAACCGTTTGCATACTTATTCTCTGATGCACAGTCGTCTCAGGACGTTAAGTCCTCTATGTGCAGTCCTCATTCGATTTCGAACTGAGGAAACTCGTACCTGCAAGCATACATACCGGTACAGATATCAACGTTTCAACCATATCGCGAAGTACTATATAAGCGGTCTTGGTCATATCGACTCGAACTTGGACCGTGTCGTGCTGCAAGAGCTTTTCCGTAAACGCCACATTTGGATGATGTGACTCGAAATCAATGAAGTCAAATCCAATGATTATCCATCGAGGGCAACGGAGAGTAGATCATCGACAAAGGTTGGTCCTTGTTCCCTCCAAGTGAGATTTCATTCCCACTGGGCTCGCTGAAAGTTTGATGTCGCGGAGAGCGCCAATGGCCGCATATCTTCAATTCAACAGATAGCTTTTCGTGCTCAAACAATCTCTTCAGGGAAGACCAGCAACGGGAACCGAAATATAAGAGCGTCGGTTCTACATTCGCCCCGCAGTGAAGAACAAGAATGCGACGCTATTCAAGGATGAGGATCCCAAATTAGAATCGGTGTGCCACCTCCCGTCCGAGTGTCGTGCTCCTTCAACTCACTCATCAACTCGAGCCTGTCTAGGCCGCTACTCATCGTCATCTCCACCACCTCCACCACCTCCACCTCTTCCAGTGTCAGCATATTCCAATAAGCTTCAACTAGTTTAACGAAACACTGTAGCTGACAAAAAATGACCGAAACGGTACAAGTCACTATAAACGGAGAAACTTACACGATGTGCAGTTTCGTGCCAGCACAGTCTGTCTGTGGGTTCCCGCGGTGCTGCAAAATCGAGCGCAGCGGATACGTACCTGCGGATTTGAACTCGCCAATGGTGAATACAAGTAGCTCTACTAGTAAGTAAGTTGCATCTTGGTGGATCTGGACGATACGGTGTCGGGCCCGGACATCGTTGTTGATGGCAATAGAAACTAGATAACTCCGAACGGTGTATTCAACTTGGGTGGTGAGTGGCTCGCGAACGGAGATGAATGCGCATACTGACCATCACGCACTCTCCAGGCACTGGGCGATGCGACGCTCACAAAATGAACACTGAGCCGCCGCGGCAACGTACAGCCCGTCATGCGCATACAAGGGGGTCGGGGAATGATGCCTGCTCGGGAAGACTACAATGCTACCCCAGGCCCTTGTTCGTCATCCGTCACCACGCGTATCGTGATTGCTATCTTGTCCGTCTTCACCCTCTTCGCGAGGATTCGCCGTGCCCGTTTCTTGTTCAACAGGGATGGGAGCGTCCCTGCGGTCATCCCCGCTCCTGGCTTCTTTACTCCCACTCCTACGCCTTCGTATAACCCAGGCGGCCCAATCATCACGGCTTCCAATCCCACGCCTTCATACAAATCCAGGCGGCCCAATTATTACCGCTTCTAACCCCACACTACCTAGGAGGCCCGATCATCACCGCCTCCGTTCCTAAGCATCACGGACAGGCCATAGCCATCCTTGGGTGGGACCATCTTCCCCAGTGGGGAGCATCCGTGCGCTGGCCCCAATTGACGGAAATGCTCGCATAAGGGTGGCTTCGTGATTTTAATCTAATACTAGTGATGATGGCAAGGGAGGCAGTGACGATGTCAACGGTGCGGGGTATGAACGGGAGCCGGCCGCTGTTAGGGGCATTATAATACTGTAGTCTGTGCAAGTTACTCTTTTCATCGTTTCCTCTTGGCGAAAGCCATGCACGTGAGAAGACCGAATCACTATTCTGAGTGCTTCCATCCCCGCAGACGGTGCGCGTGGATATAGATTCGCCGATGGTGAGTGACCTTGCTAAGTTACATCTTTGCAGATTCAGACGATATGGGTCATGTCGGACCCGGATATCGTTGTTGATCCCAAGCAAAGCTAGATAGCTTCAAACGGTATGTTCAATAGTGGGTCGCTCAGGGATGTACATACCATCGTGGAATGCCGGCCGTTCTATCCGAGCAACCCTCCAGCCAGTGGGCGATGCATGCAAATTGGACAGGATCTAGTGAGTACTGAGCGCAACCTACTAATTGCGAGTACAGCCCGTCATCTCCGAGAAACATAAATGGTCGGAGTCGAGGAAGAGTCCCCTGATCGAAAGACCACAATGCTACTCAGGCTGGTCACCATGCACATCGCGATCGCGATCTTGTCCGTCCTTGCACTCTTCTCTGTGCGAGGGTTCGCCGCGCCGCCTCTTTCGTTCAACCCGGATGATGGGGGCTTCCCTTCGGTGCTCCCCGCGACCGAACCAGCCGGCGGCCCGATCACCTCGGCGTTTAACCCTACTCGTTCATACAAACCAAGCGGCCCAATTATCACGGCCCCCAAACCCACGCACTCGTTCAATCCAGGCGGCCCAATCATTACGGCTTCCAAGCCTCCGCCCTCAGTCAACCCAGGAGGTCCAATCATTACGACCTCCGTTCCTAAGCATCGCAGACCTTAGCCAGGGACATCTTCCCCGGGTTCTGGTGAGCGGGCTCATCCGCACTGGCATGCTGCACCTTGACGAGAATGCTCACATGTGGATAGTTTCGTAATCCAAGGGATGATGGCAGGCAAGGCGGTGACGATATCAATGGTGCGGGGTATGAACGGGGGCTGGCCGCTGTTGGAGTCAGGGGCATTATAATACTATAGTCTGTGCAAGTTACTCGTTTCATCGTTTCCTCTTGGCGAAAGTCGCACGTGAGAGGACCGAATCCGAGTCGTTATTGTGAGCGCTTCCATCCGGCGGTGCCTGTGGATATAGGTTCGCCGATNNATGGCAAGATGCCACGATGAGACGCACCATGTCGGAAACGTAAGTTACACAATCATTGTGTCGCCGTTATCGGGGGCATCGCTGGGTACAACAGCAGGTGGGGTATGACGAGATGCAACGAAGAGACACACCATGTCAGAAACATCATTTATGCAACCATTGCGTCGCCGTTACCGGAGGCATTGCTGGCTGCAACAGCAGTTGAGACATGGCAAAAATGCCACAGAGAGACGCGTCATGGCTGAAACGTCAGTTATGTAACCATTGTGTCGCAGTTACCGGAGGCATCGCTGGCTACATTGAAGTTGAGATATGGCGAGATAAAGATGTAGAGGCACACTGTATCGGCAATGACAATTGTGTCGAAGGTTGTAGAGTCTGATGATTCTGGCGATTCACCACCAGACCATGGGATTTTATAAGTCAGAAGGAAATAAGGGATAAATCAAGTCGTTCGAGTGAGAAATGGTGCACATGGTGAGGAAAATCTAAATGACACATTTGGTCAAACACGACAGACAACCCATGATTACACCAACAGATTGGTATGACAAAGGACACTGTTGGTTGAGAGACATGATAAATAAATGAAAGACCACTACACCTTTTCAGTGGTGATCTATATGAGATACTAGCAAACTAGTTGACATCATGATACTCACTGATCCGCTGTTGACTACAGTGCCGGTGATTATCTAAGCGTGTGTCACAATGATGCAGGAAGAAGTAGTTGGGAGTAAATACAAAGATATATAATTGTATATCATATTTTCATCAATTCAGTGATGTAAGAGGCTGGGGATATCGAGAGCGTAAAAAAGGATTTATATATCTCCTTCGAAGTCTAACCTCGTGGCATGGAAACATGTCGTGGTATCGATAGAGTAATCATGGAAAAGGGCGGTGAAGTCGGAGGTAGAAATTCCTCGGATCTTTCTGGGAGAAGACGGATTCTTTTTGTGGAACTCGGTAATTGCCTTATCTGCGTTGGTTAGATTAGCTAATGGTTCCCAAGTGCGATCCGTTTCGTCCCAGCCTTTCCAGTGGACGAGATATTGGAGTTGTCGTCCCTTCATTCGCGATGCCACTATCTTTTCGACTTCGTATTCTTCGTAGCCTTCTTCTGTGATTACGACTGGGTCAGGGCGTAGGGTTGGTTGTCCTTCTAGAACATCTCGATAAGGTTTGACACGAGAAACATTGACCGTTGGATAGATGTGGATAGATTTGGGGAGGCGTAAAGTGACTGCGTTTGGTAGGACTTTCGTAATAGTGTAAGGTCCGATCCATTTTTGGGTTAATTTTCGTGCGGTGTACGGAAGTTTGAGATGTTCCGTGGATAGCCATACCTGATCGCCGATAGTGTAATCCGGTGCTTCGCTTCTTTTTTGCTCCGCGGAACGTTTCATTCTTTTTTGGGATGCCTCGAGGGCTTCCTTAATTTCTGCGTGAGCTTCTCCTGCTTCTTTACCAAATTCTCCAGCGGCATTCTTGGCATTTCCTTCAAAACCTAGACGGGGATGGTAATTTCGGGTGATAGCGAAGGGAATAGTACCGGTGGCGGAAGTGAGGGCGTTGTTGTGCTGGAATTGGGCTAATTTGATCCATTCGGCCCAATTTTCTTGCTTCTTTGCCACGTAAGCACGAAGGTATTGTTCTAGATCTCGATTGATCCTTTCGGTTTGTCCGTCGGTTTGAGGGTGATATGCCGTGGAGAGCCGTTGCTCGATCCCGAGGAGTTTACAAAGTTCGAAAGTGAAATCTGAAACAAACTGTGGTCCGCGATCTGAAACTATAGTGCGAGGAAGTCCATGAATACACCAAACATTATCCCTGAATATACGAGCTAAGTCTTTGGAAGATGTGGTTTTGACGCATGGGACGAAAACTACTTCTTTAGAAAATCTGTCCACAACAACGCAAATTGAGTCATATGAAGATGAAAGAGGAAGTCCGGTAATGAAGTCGACAGATATATCTTCCCATGGGTGTTCGGGGATTGGGAGAGGTAAAAGCTTTCCCGCCGGTGCTTTTTGCTTACCCTTCGTGAGGGCGCACGTTTGGCAAGAATCTACGTAAAGTTTGGCATCTTTAGTGATACCAGGCCATGTGAAATATCGGGAAAGAAGATGGATGGTGCGTGCCTGACCGGGGTGGCCGGCGATAGGGGCATCGTGACAGATGTTTAGAAGTTTTGTACGGAGTGAAGGAGGAACAAAGGTTTTTCCAGAGTTATTTTTGAATATTTTTTCCTCATCATTGTAGGTAAAGCCTTCTACGTCTCCTGAGATTTTCTGTGATTCGGAGATTAGTTCATCGTAAAAGGAAGAGGATAAGGAAATATTATTCGTTTCAACTATTTCTGGGAGAATAGTGATGTTAGTGTTATGGTCCGCGACCGCATCACCGTGGTCTGGTCTTCTTGAAAGAGCGTCAGCTCGACCATTTGTTGTCCCAGGTTTGTAGCACATTGTGTAGTTGAATTCCTGGAGGAGTGCGTGCCATCGTGCCTGTCTAGGAGATAAGGTTTGTGGCTTGCGCCAGTACTCGAGATTTTTATGATCTGTCCAGATCTCGAAAGAGACTCTCCCGATAAGGTAATGGCGCCATTCTTTGAGAGCACGAATGACCGCCAAGAGTTCTTTGTCATAGATCGGATAATTTCTTTCCGCGCTATCAAAAGAATGAGAGATGAACGCCGTTGGTCGCCACAAACCGTCTTCTCCTTTTACAGATAAAACTCCTCCTGTCGCGATGTCACTGGCGTCCGTTTCTACTCGCATTTCTCTATCTTGATCAGGGTATGCGAGGAGTGGTGCCTTGGTAAAGCATTCTTTCAGACTGTTGAATGCCTTTTCTTGCCTTGGTCCCCATTCGAAGGGTGCATCCTTTTTTGTGAGATCGTTTAAAGGTCTAGCGATGTCAGCAAAATTAGCAATGAAACATCGGTAATAATTGCAAAGGCCGAGAAAGCCTTGCACTTGTTTTAGTCTAGTCGGAGTTGGCCAGTCGAGGACTCCGGCCACTTTGGTCTTTTGCATTTCAACGCCTTCTTTTGATACGACCATTCCAAGGAAGTCCACCTTTTTTTGTTCGAAGTGGCACTTTTCTGGTTTGACGTAAAGGTCGTTTTCTCGTAATCGTTGAAGGACTTCTTTGACGATCCTTCGGTGTTCTTCCGTTGGTCTTCCTTTGGTGAAAATATTACAGTCGTCCATGAAAATAATAACGACTGTGTACATGTCGTTGAAGACGTCATTCATCATCTGTTGGAACGTAGATGGTGAATTAGTCATTCCAAAGTACATTACCAATGGTTCGTAGGAACCGAGAGGAGTGACGAAGGCTCCTTTCCATTCGTCACCTTCTTTGATGCGGATGTTATTGTATCCCCATCGGAGATCCATGGTGGTGAATAGGTCAGCACCTTTGAGTCGATCTATAAGTTGGGGGATCAGCGGTAACGGGTAAGCATTTTTGATGGTTCCGTCATTGAGATATCGATAATCAATAACCATTCGTTTTTTACCATCTTTTTTAGGGATAAAGAATACGGGTGAGGTTTGCGGGGATTTAGAGGGTCGGATATAGCCTTTCTTGAGTTCTTTTTCGATGAATGTTCTTACCTCTTCCATATCGGGATCAGATAAGGGAATGATTCTTCCCTTCCTTGGTTCGAAATTGGTTTTAAGATCTATGGCGTGATCCCATGGTTTTCGGATTGGCATCCGTTCCGATTCATTCTGTGAAAAGACGTCAAGGTAATCATGATATTGGACGGGCACTTTCTCCTTGAGTCCTTCTTCGATGGCTCGTTGGAACATTGAGGCTGGTAATCGATCTTTTTGTCGGAATTTGCACTGATTGGTGCATCTAGAAAACGTTAGTTCTCTTTTTACCCAATCAACCTTTGGATTGTGGCGTTCTAGCCAATCGTATCCTATGAAAAGTGAGTGTGTTCCCAAAACAGTAACATAGAAATCTGCATATTCGGAATGACCTTGAACGTCAAAGAGTATCGTGACCTGATGCGTGATTCTTCCTATTGCTCCTTCAGAGCCATCCGCATTTGTCACTATTATCGGGTTGTTTAATTTATCCAAAACGAGATTATGATATCTGCAAAAGTCCAGATCGATGAAAGAATTAGATGCCCCTGAATCGAGTAAGGCATATAGATCTGCCGATTTCCATCCGTTAGTGGTCTTAAATCGGAGACTTGTTCGGAGAGTGAATTGCTTTTGGGTTTCGAGGGATTGTGACGATATCTCTGTGGAGCAGTTAGTCATAGGGGAATTAAGCACGTCTTTGGACGCCGCGCTTCCTCTAGAAGACGCCCCGAAAATAGAGCCTATTGTGCATACAGGAAAATCGTCGTCAGTATATTCTACGAGATCATGAACACCCTCTTCGTGCACGATCATTGGCCTTTTAAAGCCTCCTGCTGTTTGGCCTCAACTGCGAGTTTGTCTCGCCAGTAAGCCTCGGCTTCTGCTGTCACGTAAGCAGCATTGTGGGAGGCGTACCCCCCTCCTGTGGCCGTTTGTGGCTGAACTGGTGCGAGTTCCGAAGACCTCGCGTTCGCCTTCTTCGGCTTCTTGCAGTTTCGGGCGATGTGCCCTACTTCTCCGCAGTTGTAGCATGTACGGGTATCACCGGCGTACTGCATCCCTATCTCCATGGGGGCCCCGCGGCCAGGTTGTGTTCCCGTGGGCGTAAACCTTGGTTGGCTTTGCCCTTGCTGACCTTGGGAAGGACGGTACTGTCCTCGGTAAGGTTTTGGGGCCTGAGCTGCCCTAGCCGCTCCTCGCTCCTCATGGATCCTTTCGAGAGTTTTTCCGTAGGCATCGTATTGCCTATACAGGTCGTCATACTCGTCGTCCTCGATCTCGCAGTGGAGAGAGACTTGTTGGTAAGTGGAGAATCTCACCGCCTGTTTGAGTAGGTGTGCCGCTTCTCCTTCCGACACCTTTGCTTCTCGTTTCAGGATATCGAACTTCTGGAGAAAGTCCGCAGTGAGCATGGTTCCCTGTTTGAACGCCTTAAGTTCTTGGTATGACTGGTATTCCAAGGTTTTAATCTGGAAGAAGTTCGTTACTTCCTCCTGGAGCTGCGTCCAGTCGGGCCAAGCAGTTTCTCCGAGAAGATCTCCGTCTTTATTCTTCTTCGTTTCAGCATCAAGGTATTTTTCCATTGTTAGTTGGGCGAAGGGTTCCGCCTTTCCTTCGAGGCGTAGTAGGACTGCTGTGGCCCGTACTTTATCGGTTTTCCAGGTTTGAGTCGAAACCCAGAGACGTATCT
>QFES01001473.1:0-25350 GCA_003316375.1 Tylopilus plumbeoviolaceoides
TCTAGGAGTCCTGGGTTAGTGAATGATTGATTGGTTTGATGGATTATGGCACAATGAGGTACAAGTGGTGCCAAGCATCAGTAAATCTTACAGTCACTTTACATAACTTTCATGCACTTATTAGGTAATTCTGTGAGATAAAGCTGTAAAAGTCTGAGAATATCAGAACCATGCTGGAGCAACTTACTCCTGTACCAACTCTGGAACTCTGGAGTTGTTGATGTCCTAGGGGATATTGGCCTCAGCTTATGTGCTGTGCTCTTGCTAATGTTTGTGTTCTGGTATTTCAGAGTGGAGATGGGCAAAGCAGAGTAAGGAGCAATGAAGCCCTAGAGGGAACATTGCCAAACACTGTGGAATCTTGCTTAGCTTTGGTGTGTTAGAATTCAAGTGAGTGGAATGAAGGGATGAGTGTGGGAGTTAACACTGAGTTGCAAATGTGATGTCATATGTACAATACAGATACTCAAATATATAGTAAAATAAGTTTGTAAAATAAGGTGATAATTGTGTGATATGATGTCAGTCAGATTCAGGCTGGTTACTCATGTGGTTGTACATATTTGTTACAATGAAATGGGATGACAAAGCTTTGATATGGTGGAGTTATAAATAGTACATGTCCTTAGCTATGAATAAGTTGTCCCCTTGTCATATACCACTCTAACTCTGACCCTCCAGACAACCACCTCTGGTCTTCTCAGTATGAACTCTGGAGCTTTCATGCTTAGGACTTCACCTTTGCTCTCCAGACTTCCTTTTATGTCACTTACATTCCTCTCTGTCCCCATTTGTATTAGTTCTGCTTCTTACTTACTTCTGATCCTATGTTTGCACAGCTCTGGTTACTTACATCTCTAAATTCTGTTTTACTCATTCTCCATCTTACTCATTCTCTTTCTTACTCATGCAGCCATTATGCTATATTCTCCATTACTAATGTGATGTCTGTACTCCATATATAAGTCCTCCATACCAAGTTGTAACTTTAGCTTTGATATCAACTTAGATATCATCCTCTGTTTCTATCCTCTGAATCTACTGTCTTCCCTCTGTGATCTACAGAAGTCCTAGTGACTCTGATCAACATCTGAATCTCCACTCTGAAATCTAAGGCATGTGACCAAACAAGAGGGCAGCACATAAGCTGAACCTGATGCCTTATTCCAACCCCTAACTCTGGAGTTCCAGAGTTACATTAGAGGATACATAAGTCCTGGTTTTAACAGTATATTGAAGCTCACACTTGCTTGAAGCTGCATTACTGTTCAAATGCATTCTTGCTTGCAAAGCAATGCCTTTGGCTTAGAGTCAAAATGGATACAGTTGGTCAGCATTCTGTGTCTGTTTGGTGCCAATGGCAGCTTGGCTTGATGACCAACCATTCAGTCAGGGGTTGAAAGTAGGCTGACATCACATAGATCAAGTGTAGATATGTCAAAAGCAATACCAATGATCCCAATTGAAATCTGTCAACAACTGCTGCTTGAGATGCTCAAGCTTATCTGGATCCTTCTACTGACCCTTATTGAGGTCATCTATGATAAAAAACCAGCCTGAAAGGATCCAATACCATATCATACATCAATCCTCTCAGGCCATCAGTGGGTACTCAAGTTGATAGCTGGACATCCTGATCACATTCAGTGTGAACTTGGAGTCAGAAAGGAGACATTTATCCAGCTTCTTACTAGTATAGAGCTACATTGAGTGGGTTACTATGACTCAAAAAGGGTGACTTTGAAGGAACAGCTCACAACTTTATTCCTATACACCTGTGTAACAGGTCTTACAATATGTCATGTCAGTGAGCATTTTCAGTGTTTGAGCAACACAATCTCTAGGTATTTCCACTAGTATAGTACCCTCAGATCATTTCAACTATATAACTGATTATCTTGCACTGGCAGGTACTTCTGAAATATGATGGATATCCACTCAACCCTGTCACTCTATACAGCATACATACAATTTCCATTGGGAAATAGCATTCCAGCTAAGATATGACAAAACCTGAAATTCTTCCCATACTTTAAAGATGCAATCAGAGCAATTGATGAAAGCTACATTCCTGTCACCTGTTAAGACTGGACTTATCCTCTGATGAAAACTCTGGAGTTGTGGTTGGAATGAGGTGTTGGATTCAGCTTGTGTGCTGCCCCCTTGCTTGGTTGCATGCCTTGGATTTTGGAGTGGATGGTCAGAGGTCAATTGGAGTTGCTAGGACTTGGTAGATTGCAGAGAGCAAGATAGATTCAGAGCAGAAGACAGGAGGATAATGTCTAAGTCAATATTGAAGCTAAAGCTAAGAACTATGTATGGAGAACTATATATATGGAGTGCGGACATCGCATTAGTAATGGAGAGCATTGCATGAGTAAGAAAGGAGATGAGTAAGATGGACTATGAGTAAGACAGAGTTTGGAGGTCAGGATAACCGGAGCTGTGCAAGCACAGGTTTGGAAGTAAGTAACAGGCAGAACTAATACTAATGGAGAAAGATATATACGTAAAGGATATACAAGGAAGTCCGGAGGGCAGAGGTGAAGTCCTAAGTGTAAATGCTTCGGAGTTTGTGACTGAGTGGTCCAAAGCTGATCTGGAGGGTCAGTGTTAGTATGGGATATGACATCACCCCTCCGGCTGTGTTTCACCCACTTTATCATAATTGCAAAGGATTCCTCTTGCAGAATGCTCTCTTTGCATGTGACTTCAACCTCAATTTCACATATGTGCTCAGTGTCAAGCAGAGCATATAGAACACCACGATATGGAACCAGCAGCCCAGGTTCCTGCAGAAAGCCTGCATCTGCAAGCAGGTACTTTCCAGCCAGAATTGGGAGATCTGTTTTGATTGCATCACCATAGACATGGGCATCCAATGCCGATCCCTCCCATCCTGTGTGTCAAATGGATAAGTAGGGTACCTAGTACATACACCCTAATTAGACTCAGGCTAGTAGTAGTACAAAGGACATCCAGACAAAGACCATGAATGTTTCTGCACCAGACTCTGCAATGCACTGCACCAGACTCAGTACATCCATACCAGACATAGTCTGGACCTTATGTAATAAGGCATGCAGATACTGCAAGGTCTTCACATATCCTCTGGGAATCACTTAGACACTTAAACTACAGTATATATACCAGGATAGCCTTCCTGATGTAATAGAATGAAGTTCTGTGTCTCTCTCCCACCATCAGTGCTCTCTCATACCACCCAGGTAAGTCTGGTGGCCTTCTCTCACAACAATATCATCTTGCTGAATGGGGATGGTCTTTGACATGGTATGATTTTTTATCATTTTATTTACATTCACTCCTGACACCATGACTATATAGCCCTTGAAACAAGGAAAAATTATTTAATTTGTGCCATTCATCTGCCCAGAATGTAGTTGAATGTATTTTTGGGATTTTAAGATGACATTTTCATATTCTATTACTTCTGACTTTATTTTCTATTGATGTACAGGCTAGAATTCCAATGGCATTGTGCACAGTCCACAACTTTATCTATAGACATGAAGCACCTGAGGCTGATAAACTTTCCAATCTTGATGACTCCAATTCAGATCTCAACAGTAATCAAGATGGTGAGGATGACAATCGATACAATGAGATGGATAATCACAATATTGACAATGATCACACACCAGCACCAGCTGTAGTAGATGCTATTGGGCCTGGGTATGTGATTGGTCATGGCAACTTTGCAAAGACATTGCTACTGCAATATGGATAGATTATCAGACATTATTGGCACAGCAAGCAGAAGATAACATTGATGATGATACTTTAGATGGTAGTAATGACTCAGACATGCAAACAGTACAACAATGATCAAAGCAGACTTGCACTAGCTATTGGTATAGGCTTGGATACCTAAGAAAAGTTGTTGTGACTCGGAACAGCAGAAGAAGGATAATGTGCATTGTACAAGCTAATTGCACATTTCACATGTTCATTGTCTTTGAGCAAAAGAAACATGGCAGCAAGATTCTCATTCTTGGCAAAGACCATTCCTACTAGTAGCTCAGGAATCTTCAATGGTTGCTCTGTGAAACCTGGGATATTATACAATGCTTTTGTAGTGTTAGTGACAATGGTGAGTTTGTTCTTGAATCCCATTTTAATGGTATCATGCATTGTGGTATGCACTTGATTGATCATGATGAGCTTGTGTTGGTCTTGCTCCTCAGTGGCAGTGGCAGCCTATGAGGCAGCAGACTTTTAGCTGTGCTTGCTCATGGGGGGAGATGAAGCTGTGCTGTGGTAATGCAAGGATGAAAAAAGGTGGGAGGGAGAGGTAATTCCACTGGCAGAATTATCTGGGGATATCATTATATGCAAGCATTTGATGCCATTGGCAGTGCTGCCAGATTGGGAAATAGCCTCAGATGGGATACTAGAGGTGGTGGTGGTGGTGGCAGACATCTGTTGGCTTAAAGCAGATGGAAATACCACAACATTGGGTGCAGAGTTCAAGCTGTTGCTTGGTGCTGTGGTGTTGATCTGGTCGGTACCATGATGTGCCCTACTCCTGGTTGCCTGATCTTCAGGAAAGATCTCATTCATGAGGTTGAAGTATTCCCAGCCCTTGTTGTGGAACAGCTTCAGCTTCTCCTAGCCCTGCTGTAAATCAGTTACATGACTAGATAGATGAGATCACACCTTACCTTTCCACAACACCATTCCTCAAATACTTTGGCTGATGGATTGTCATGTATATCAGCACCATTGGTATTGTCATAAGAAGCCACCCTCACCTTAGTGGTTATTCTGATGTTGGTGAATATATTGTATCATTTTGTCGACCTTAATATCCTCCCATTTGACTCTCATGCTGGGATCCTCTTAAGACATGATGGAGGTTTGGATGATTTTGAGTTGCTGGAGGATCATAAGAAGTTGCTAGAGGACCACATCATGAAGCTGGCAGAAGTAGGGTAGAGGACTGGTTGCATGAGACATATATACAAGGTAAAAGAAGGTTCTTGAAAAGTTTGGTCTCTGAATGAATGGCTGGCCATCAAGCCAAGCTGCCATTGGCACCACATGACACAGAACACTGACCAACTGTATCTGTTTTGGTCCTTAACTCTTAGCCTTTTCACATCTGCTTGTAAACACTCCCTTAGTATCCTCAGTCCTCATTGATGAACTCTAGAAGTTGATGAGTTCTGTGGATTTTTCACTTGTTGCACCTTCTCCCCCATACCATCCTCATCTGCACCTAACTCCACAAGTCATCAGTCTGTCACTCCAACCATTCCTTGTGCTCTGTGACCCTTTGGAGGTAATATCTCCAATACCTAGGCAAATGCATGGGTATATCCCCAGGTACCACCAGCCATACCCACACCCATACCTAGGATTAACTCATACCCACACTCCAGGTATGGGTATTAGCTGCAGGTAGAGAAAAGTAGACCTGGGGTATGACCCACCATGGGTCATACCCATGGGTACTTTTGAATATGCTACAAAAATAAACACAACTTGTACTATAGCATGATACTACTATACCAACCATCCTCCCATGCTTCCTCATTGCCCTCCATGTCTCTGAGAGCAGCCACTGCCATTATGTCCTTGGTCTTGACAAGGCTGAGAAGACTCCATGTCCCCAGGCAGAGAATTGCATGAGTGGTCTGAGCCAAAAGATGTGAGTGTGTGTGCATGACAGCAAGACAGCCATGGCTGAAAAGGCATTTCACATTGATAGATGTAGCTGAATGAATTATCAGTACCTATTGTTGAAATGGTAGACACAGCCTGAGTGCTTATCAGGGATGGTCAAATAGTCCAATGCCATGTGTGACAGGCTCTGAGTCAGATATACAGTGTGCTGTTCATTCCACCAGTGCCAGAGGGTCAGTAACATGCTTTATGTCAGTGTGGAGGTAGTGCTTGAGCTCATCACCTAGGTCAGAGGATTTGGGTGGGGCTAGGATGGCCATGGTGTCAAAGATATTGTCCTAAATATAATGGCCAGTTACACACCTCTTTCAGCTTTACAGTGTCCTTGCCTGAGTCATCATCATCACCAGTCTCTGTTGCAAGATATGAAAGCTTGAATGTGTCCTTGACAAGTTTCTTGGTGGTGTTGATCCAGCCCTCCTCCCAGTTTGTGTTTTTGAAGTAGCTAAGTTTGTGTTGTGGGTGTAAAACTACAAGCAGTATTTACTACCTTTTGGGTTATGCAAAATGGAACTCACCCATCACAATTCTGTACACTCAGAGCTACTGTCATATCCTGTGCAACTCCAGACCTCACCTCTGTGTTCATAGACATGAACTCTGATGCTTTCTCACTTTGTACTTACTTCCATTCCTCCAGACTTGTGTTATTGTTCTTTTTATGTACTAGCCTCACTTCTTGATTATCTCCGAAACCTGTACTTGCACAGCTCTGGCTTTGTTTCCACTCTATTCTGTTCTTCTTACTCATCAACTTACTTATGCTATACTCCTCTGTTACTAATGTGATGTCCACTCCTCCATATATAAACTCCTTCATGGTCATGTATTAGCTTAGCTTGAATATCAACTAGAACTGTCGAACTCCTCTTCTGATCACTTCTCTCTTCCATAGGACTTCTTTTGTCCTAAACTCTGTGTCGTCTACCTTCACTCCAAAATATTGGGACACGAACATCAGCAAGCCTGAGGGCACAGCACATAAGCTGAGGCCAATGTCCCCTAGAAATTTGACAATCTCCAGAGTTCTGGAGTTGTATAGGAGTTTATCTCTAGCACAGCTCTAACAGCTACTAGTATTTGTAAGCTGGTAGTACTGGTTGAGTGTTCATTTTGCAAGCCCAATGGCAGTGTGGATTGCAGGACTGTACTTGTGACTCAGTGAGAAAGTGGTAAGCTTCTCATTGATCAGGTCCATGGCAGGAATGATGGCTGCAAGGTTTGGTGTGCTGCATAAGAAGTAGAGCAATGCATCCTTGAGGACCTGTTTGTAACCATTGTTTACCACACAACCACAGCTCAAAAAATGTCCATAATGCACCTTCAGGACATCATGCAACTGCTTCAACACATTTCATTCTTTGTTGTCCAGCTCAAATTTCCTCAATCCCAGTGCAAAATCCTGGGTCACTCTATCAACTGCTCTACAATTCTCCAATGCATATGCCAACATATCCAACATTGAATTTCACCAAGTTGACATGTCATGCAGCATATTCATGACCTTCAATTCCATCGCTCAAAGGTTATTCTGCCAGGCTGGCAACAACTTAGTGATGGAATGGCTGAGCTTGTATCCAAGCTTTTGGATCTGTCACAAGTGTCAGTACTAGAAAAGGTATGTTGTTTTCTTACCTTCACTAGTGCTAACTTGATGGGTCTAATGCTTTTCAGCAATTCCTAGTGTTCACTGTTATTCAAGAGTTCAGTTTCATCAACAAAGCCATCAATATTGTTGTCAGTTTTCTCCTTGTCAGTCAAGTCCTGCTCCATGTGTGTTGTAAAGTCCTTGTGCTCAATACCTTCACTCAGATTTTCAAGCTCCCTCAGCAACTGTGCCTCATTGGCACTCAGCTCCTCTTCATCATCCATGATTAGTGCTTCCTCTCCAGCTTTGCTGTGTTCTTTTTTTGGTTTTGTATCAAACTCCTTTATCAGTGCCTTTGCCATGAGGTTTGTAGTGTGCAGGAAGCACTGTGTGTGCACAGATGCTCCATTGAAGTCAGGCAGCATGTCACCCAGCTGCTTGATCATTGCATTATTGTTGGATGCATTATCACAGGTGACACACAAGATCTATACCAAGGTAAGTAACCTACTATCTGTTGCTCCTATTCAAGAACTGACCTTATTGTTGATCTCAAATTTTTCTAGCACAACCTGAAACACTATTGCAAGCTCCTCCCTTGTGTGAGACTCAAGGGGAATCAGTCAAGCTCAATCATGCCCCAAGCATCAGGGAATTGAGGACAGTTTGACAAAGCTTTAGATATTATTTCCACATATGTTATGTTCATCCTTATCAGTCATTATTTACTGGCTGACTATTTGTATGGTTGCCACTCCTGGTTACCTTTCTGATGAATGCTCAGATATGACTGACTACAAGCTTGTGGCCATGTGCCATGAACTACTATAGTCAGTAGTATCACATGTCTTTGATTATACTGAAGAATATACTTTCTCAAAACTGTCAGTCAGAACATGTAGATCATACTAGTATTTGCCTTGTATTTGAGTTACATGTCCCTCTCTACTTTGATCTGAATTTCCTGCCCACAAATTCTGATCCTTGTGTGTCTATGGCTACCAGCATTGTGCATGTGATCAGATCAATTGGTTAGTCAAGCCCATATCAGAATCCATCAACTAGCAGAATTTTACCTGGAATGTTTACTGCTGCAGCTGATGATGGTTATTGTACACATGGATAGATTTGTCTGTCTGTTAAGCTGGATCAGAATACTTGAACAACTGTAAGCCTGCCAATGGTGATATTAAATTGTGCACATTATCAGCATTGTATCAGTGTGGTCAAATTGACCAGAACTCTCAGTTTTCATAACTTGATCATGTCAATAGCTGACTTCAACTGCAGACAAGCTCTGTCAGCAGTATTTGTCCAGATCATCTGAGATCTCCACTTTGTGCTACAATGCCAATCAGCATGTCAACCTTGATAATGCATATCTAGTATGGGTACATTGACTAATGGTGGTGTTCTGGCTGATCAGAACTAGTCACCCAGAGTTTAGCTTACTATCATATGGTGACATGGCATTGGTATGCTGAACCAAGTTGTGCAATGTAGTCAAGGCCTACAATGGCCTTTAGTGTCAGGTTTACTGCAACAATCCCCATGATCTGAGATACACCAGTGACTTAGCACTGTAGCTACCATAGATGACCCTTCATAATAGAAAAATGCATGTAATCACATCAGATTGCAAAACTCTAATGAACAACAAATATAATAACTAAGATGAAGCCGATGATGAAGCTGAAGCCACAGCTGTAGCCCTCTTATGTTGTTTGGCACACTTCTGATGGATTCTCACCAGAGCACTATCCTTGGATGGTAAGTGTTCAAGATTGGAGTACAGTGGGAATACCTGTCTGCTCCTAGTAGTCAGTGGCAAAAACAATGTAAAGAAAAGATTTATAGAAGGTCACCTATTCCACCATGTCAGGAGTTGGTTGACTTCATCTTTCTCCTCAGGGTTATTCAGCAAATTCAGGAGGCTGGAGTAAAAGTGTTCCAAATTGGTCACAAGGTCTGTACAAGAAAAAACTTGGGCAGAAGTGAGGGCAAAGCATGTCTGAAAAACAAGAAAGCATTATGAATCCCAGCATGCAAGTTATTAATGAGACTTAAACAAACCTGCATGGCAACATAAGTAATTGATGCCTTGGTTACTGCATGCATACTGTGAATATGTGCATTGCCTGAACAAGTCACCTTTGGTTCCTGGTTGACAGAACTGGGAGATATAAAGATATGTTTGAAGGCCTACCCAGGGGACTGTTATTGCAAGCAAGGAATGTTGATGTACTACTCACAGAAACAAGAAGACTTCTGCACAAAAGCCTGTTCCAAGGATCCTCAGGGTCATATGCATAGTTCACATACAGGAAAATAGGCCACTGATCACCAGCCACCTGAATCTGACCATTGACAAGCTTCAACCTCGTTCTGTGGTGGAGATGTCAGATGATACCAATGTAGTCAGATAGTATTGTTATGAGCTGACTGTGTATTTGCCCAGTCTAGACCAACAGGACAAAGGAGTGCTCCAGTGTATTCATGATTGAACCCTTGTCTGGATTTGACATTGTGAGAGATGTGCAGACTTAAAGACTGGCCTTTGGGTGTAATCCAGTCAATAATACCCTTCATATTGTTGGCCTGGGCACCATTGACACCTTTCTGAATCTGCTCAATGGTGCACAATAAGTCATAAGAAATCTTCAGAACAAGTATGTTGCATACCAACTTGCTGATAGTCATCATGTCCTCCTCAGATGAAGCCATGAGATGTGCCTCCAATCCTGGTACCATCTGCAATAGCTCCTTGAATATGCTGTACTCTTTTCATTTGCTGGTTGTACAAACTTGTCAGAAGCACAGAAGAATTGTGGGTAGACACATACACAGCGGTTAGCAACTCCTTGTTATTACTTGCGCCCTCCAACATCAATACAATGCCATTGGTTAGTAGAGTCTGCACATTACAGAAAGCATGCAAAGCTCTTCTGAAATGGTGACCATGGTGTACAAGGGGGTCTTGAGTCATTGTCATATCCCGTCCTAACCCCGACCCTCCGGACCAACTCCGCACCACTCACTCACGAACTCCGAGGCTTTTACGCCTAGGACTTCACTTCCGCCCTCTGGACATCTTTGATACTCACTTACGTACTTATGTTTCTCCTTTTGTATTAGTTCCGCTTCCTTCTTGCTCCTGAACCTGTGCTCGCACAGCTCCGGCTATCTCAACTCCGTACTCCGTCTTACTCAGATTCCGTCTTACTCATATCCTTACTCATGCGATGTTTTCTGTTACTAATGCGATGTCCGTGCTCCGTATATATAGTTCTCAGTACATAGTCATTAGCTTTAGCTTCGATATCGACTTAGACAATTATCCTCTGTCTTCCGCACTCCGAATTCATCTTCCTCTTTGCGATCTACCCAAGTCCTAGCGACTCCGATCGACCTCCGACTATCCGCTCCGAAATCCGAGGCACGCGACCAAGCAAGGGGGCAGCACATAAGCTGAACCCAACGCCTCATTCCGACCAGAACTCCGGGGTTCCGGAGTTCATCGGAGGATAAGTCACGGTCTTAACAGTATATCGAAGCTCACACTTGCTTGAAGTCGCATTACTGTTCAAATGCATTCTCGCTCGCAAAGCAATGCCTCTGGCTCAGTTCCTAGCCTCTCCGCATCTGCTCGTCAACACTCCCTCAGTATCCTCAGCTCTTATCGACGAACTCCGGAAGTCGTCGATGATTTCCGTGGGTTCTCTGCCCGTCGCATCTTTTCTCCCGCACCATCCGTATCCGCACCTCATTCCGCAAGTCATCAATCCGTCACTCCAACCCCTCGTCATGCTCCGGAACCCTCAGGAGGTGATCCCTCCGACACCTCCGACTCCGGAAATGAGTCAAACTCTGAAAATGACTACCCCCGCGACACTCTGTCTCGGCTTGCGATCGCTATCCAAAAGCTCACTCGCTCCTCTCGTCCTCCCTCCGCTCATTCTGCCCCCCATTCCCAGGTCCGCAGACCCGACCAGTTTGATGGGAAAGATCCTCACAAACTCCGGGTTTTCCTCATTCAATGCGAGTTGAACTTTCAGGACCGTCCGAAGGCTTTCCGGTCGGATCGTGCCAAAGTCACATTTGCGCAGTCCTATCTTACAGGAATGGCCCTAGAATGGTTCGAACCGGACCTCCTCCTATCCGACCCCTCCGCTTTCCATCCACTCTGGATGGACAGCTATCCGGAATTTGTCCTAGAACTCCGCACGAATTTCGGTCCTTATGACCCCATCGGTGACGCAGAACATGAACTCCGCAATCTGTTTATGTCCGACTCCCAGTGCGTTAACAAGTATGTGGTCGCTTTCAACCGCTTAGCTTGTCAAGTCCATGAATATGGAGATGGAGCCCTCCACAACATCTTCTATACCGGACTTCCGGACCGCATCCAGGACGAAATCTCCCGTGTTGGCAAACCCCAGACGCTATCCGAAATGCGTTATCTTGCGTAGTCTATTGATGCGCGTTATTGGGAACGCAGGTCCGAACTAGACCGCGCCAATACCACTTCACAGATCAAGTCCGCTCCGCCCCCATCCACGCCCTCCGCGTCCACCTCCGACATTCATGACCCCTCCTCCGACCCCATCATCGACTCCGAACTCCCTGCTACCTCTGACAACTCTGATGATCAGGACTCTGACATCGATTCTGTCACATCCGACACATCTGACACCCCCGACCCACACACTCCCTTGCATCTGGACCTCGGTCCGGATGGCAAACTCTCCTCCGTCGAACGACAGCGTCGTTTCAACCTCCACCTCTGTTTCTACTGTGGCCTCGAAGGTCACAAAGCGCAGGACTGTCCCAGGTCCGCCCGCACTTAGTCCGCACCCCCACTCTGCACTATGATGAGTTTGCGTTAACTCTCATTGTGCACTACCTCCATCAGACCTAACGCATCCGGTCACTCCGCTACTCCGCCTCCTCCGGACTTCATGGACCGTCGTCTATGTCGTCATCCCTCAAGGAATTCGAAGACATGATTCCTGTCCTCCCCACCCCGGGCTTCCTGATGAAGCATCTCCATCCACCCCATCCACCTCTCCGCTCTTCAGTCATACTAGGTGATCACTCCGTCCACACCTCCGCGCAACTCCGTTAGGTCCCTCTGTCCTCTTGGTCTAGGAAACCACTGTCTCACTCGCTGAACACTCCGTTGAGTGTTGAGTCCGAGCTGTATATATTTCCGTTCACCCGGACATGGATGCTGACAATTTTGAGCTCAACTCCGTGCCTGTAGGATGTTCCTCCGGCAACTCCGTCTCATTTCGATCTACCTTAGTCCTCCCATCCGTCTCCTCCTACACTCCATCTTCACTCCCATCTTCCGCTCCGCTTGCCCTTTCGCTAGACACTGGGACGTCTAGCCTAAGAGGGGGATAAGCTCTCCGCTCTACCTAACTCCGACCTTGTAACTCCCCTCTGACATCCGAGATTTCACTCTGGACCTCATCCGCGCTTTTGACAGGCCACCTCCGTCGCATTTTCAAGACGAGTTCCTACATTCTATCTACTCGTCCTCCTCGATTTCCTCTGGACTATACTCCGACTCCTCCAAAACCTCCTCAATCTCCTCCGCCTTTCCCTTCCCCTTCTTGTCCGCCTTCCCTTTCCCCTTCGCTTCCAACCGCGCATGCACTTCTGCGAGCGCCGTGATCTCCTTCTCCGCATCTCGCAGGAGCGACTGCTCCTCCCCATCTGCCAACTCCGACCCCTGCCACTCATCCTCCGGCTCCTCCGGCTTACCCCGGTACACCTCCTCCGCCTTCAACTCCACGAGCCTCAAGATGAGCTTGTTCTGCCGCTCGAGCACCTTGTTCTGCTTTTCCAGGTGCTTGATCATCAGCCACAGCATCTTGCACGACCGCTTCTGGTAGTACAAGGCCGTGCCCTCCGGCGCTTCAGGCTCCGGCCCCTCCTCCGCCACTCTGCTCGGTCCCACATCCGGCTCCGACTCTGTCCTGGCCCTTTTCTTCGGCCTCTCGGACTCCTCTGTCACCACCCGCTTCTTCCTCCGCTCCTTCTGAGCACCCTCCGCTCCTTCTGAGCACCCTCCGCTCCCGGCCTCTCACACCTCTGCCGCGCTTCCTGACACGACACGCATGACTTGGACTTACCCGTCCCGGCCACGCACTCCTGGTCTCGCCGCACGCACCTCGCGCAGGCTTGACCCTTGTCCGCTGTCATTTCCTCCGCTTGCTCTGCGCGAACCTGCTCTGCCTGCTGCTAGTCAGTACGGACTTTGCGACGCCAACTCTGCACTCACCCTTCTTTTCCCCGCCTCCTCTGCTGCGTTGCGCGCCCTCTCCACCATCTGCGTCTGCGCTACCCTAAACGCCTCCTCCGCTAACCTCTGCTCCTCCGCCAGCCTCTGCTCCTCCGCCGCCATCTGCGCCTGCGCTATCCTGTACGCCTCCTCCGCCAACCTCCGCTCCTCCGCCGCCTTCTTCTCCTTCACGCGTCGTTGCCGCTCGTTGAACTTGGCCTCGCCAAGCGTGTCGTTGTCGTTGTCGGACCCTTCCGCCAGGCGTTCCTCGGACCATGTTGCGATGTCGTTGTACTCGGACATGATGGTTTAAGTTAAAGAGACATCTGCTGCGCAACCCGGACTTTATACCCCAGGGTCCACACTCCACTCCGCTTTCTGACTCCGCATTGTGTCCACCTCTCGCTAAAGGCCTTCAGGGGTTCAGGCCTAAGAGGGGGATACTGTCATATCCCATCCTAACCCCGACCCTCCGGACCAACTCCGCACCACTCACTCACGAACTCCAAGGCTTTTACGCCTAGGACTTCACTTCCGCCCTCCGGACATCTTTGATACTCACTTACATACTTATGTTTCTCCTTTTGTATTAGTTCTGCTTCCTTCTTGCTCCCGAACCTGTGCTCGCACAGCTCCGGCTATCTCAACTCCGTACTCCGTCTTACTCAGATTCCGTCTTACTCATATCCTTACTCATGCGATGTTTTCTGTTACTAATGCGATGTCCGCGCTCCGTATATATAGTTCTCAGTACATAGTCATTAGCTTTAGCTTCGATATCGACTTAGACAATTATCCTCTGTCTTCCGCACTCCGAATTCATCTTCCTCTTTGCGATCTACCCAAGTCCTAGCGACTCCGATCGACCTCCGACTATCCGCTCCGAAATCCGAGGCACGCGACCAAGCAAGGGGGCAGCACATAAGCTGAACCCAACGCCTCATTCCGACCAGAACTCCGGGGTTCCGGAGTTCATCGGAGGATAAGTCACGGTCTTAACAATCATCCTATATGGTGATAGGTCTGACAGCACACAAGAGGTTTGAATAGTGATAGACATATGGCTTTTTGTGAGGTCCTAACTCAAGGGCACTATTGCAACTGTGTTTCTGCCCACTTGTCATGTCAGAGTTATGTTGAGAATGAGTCATTGTGAGAGAGAAGAGGGCAGAGATCTGAGTGTTTCAATGCCATTGACACAGAACTCAAGCTGTCTCCATTATAGCTACTAGTAGGGACTAAGGGTGGTGGACAGTAAATGATACCAATTGGTGCCTATGCTGGTTGAAACCCACAAAACTCACTGAATGGGGAACAGAGGTGAAGGTGCTATTGTGCAGCCCAAAAATATGAAAAAAAGACCAAAAGGAGCTACTTTACCTGAGTCTTAGTGCTGCTGTGATGTGTAGTACATACACATATACCATGCCAAATGGGGCACAAATCTGTTTTGTAATACTATGGCCCAGATTGTCATTCTGTCAACCAGCTGCACTAGGACTTTGGCTCACAGTTTGGTGGTGTGGATGCAAACATGGATTTAGTGTGAAATAGTGAAAGCCTGAAAGGGATATAGTGTATAATTGTCTCATTAAGGAATACAGCTTGATTGAATGGATTCAGACATGCCTGCCAGCATGCCAACCCAATAGTAATAACTAACAAACAAATGCATAAAGGGACTTATAAATCATAGGAGTTCAACCTGAAGTTGGCTCTCTGCCAGTGGTGGCGAATGCAGATCAATGCTGCTTATGTGATGATAGTGATTGATTCAAATCTGGAAATGAGGTGAGCATGCAAAGCTATTCAAATTAAACTGATGCAACCTCTCTGTGAGTACAAGTATCAGCAGTTAGTACAATGAGATACATGGAATGGAAGTACAAGTAGGCTGGGCAGCCAACAACCTCAATGATGTTGCTTGCATAGTCATCAACTTCCTGCTGCACTGCTATAGGAGTTTGTCACTCTCTATGGTTGCAAACCCTTCTTTCACACCTTTCCAAGTTGTCATCCCACATCCATCTGTGTGAATTCATGTTCAATCCATCCAAATCCATGTCAGTCTGTTCTGTTTCCATGTGGTCCTCCATGCCCAGATTCTCTGGACTCACTTCCATTGTATATTTCACTTCAGACATTGTGTGCTGAGGCTCTAGGCCTTTGCTGCTGTCACTGCCATATTATAGAGGTAGCCCTCTTTATTTTCTATCGCTTCTGACAGGGATGACAGCCTTCCTGGAAGTTTTCTTGTACTATTTCCAATACTACCCTGTACTTAAAAGCTTTATCTAGCAATGAATAGACACATTTTCTTGCAGTCTGAAGGTCACCTGCTTGTGTGCAGGATCATCTCTAAGTCATCTTTTCCCTTCTTTTCCTTCATCTTCATTATCCTCCACATCTGGTTCCAGTTATGGACCATGTCCATGTCATCTGATTCTGCTCTGGAACATCTGATCCATGTTTTCTGCACTCTGGACTCTCTTGCATGTGCTCAAGATAGGTTGAAGCAACTCCTTTCTCTTCTTTCCTTCTCTGGATCCCCTGGGATGAGTCTTACTCACTTCCCACACTACTTATCTTTCTTACACTGCTTCTAATGTTTTCCTTGCAGCTTCCTTCCTTGCCAGTGCCTGGTACAAGCACTGGATCATCTCTTGATATGAGAGAGGATTATCTGGCAAGGCTGACTGCAGAATGAACAGTTGCAGGCTTATCAGAATATGGAGGTCAGGAAACTAAACAACACATACCAATTGATACATACATGGCCTCTTGGATATGCAATTGTAAGTCAAGACCACACAATCGTCTGGCCCACCTGTGCTGGTGGAATTGCTAGTGGTAGGAGCTGAAGATCATTGTGTTGTGGAGGGAGGAGGGGAGGATTTCAAGTTTCCTTTAGGCATTTCTGCCACAGCTTGACCATGTAACAATGCATTGGTGGTAGAATTGGATCCAGTTTGAGCTGGGTGATTTACTTTGAGCACACCCATGACTCTTAGGTGCCTTAGGCACAATGAGGCTTGAGTAACAAGCGTGAGAAACTTGAAGCAGTTTAAGACCCCATGATTATGTAACATAGATATGTACAAGCCATCACAATATGGCTGATGCCAGTGGAGTTGAACATCAATGCATCATGATTGAGTCAGATTGACTGGTCAAGAGATCTCACTAGCAGGCTAACCACAATGTATGTATACCCCTGTTCATAAGGTAATGTTTCAACCTGCAGAGTGTCAACAACATATGGCCATTTAAGTTCAGACTCATGAGCATCAACAACCCTGTGTCACTCTTGAGTCTTCAATATCCTTGCAAGCCAACAGTCAGCATTGCAGCATATTCAGTGGATAAACCAGGCTGTACACTTGATCCCTGGATGTGAGGTAGTGTGGCAATGAGCACTGTGATGTGCCTAGATTGTGAATATTCACAATTAAAATTCTAGTCAAGGTCATGGTTGCCATTAGTCCAAGTCCAGCCCATCATATCATAAATGGCTTTTTGTACTGCTCTGGATAATCTGCTGAATAAGTGAATATTGTTGGGAGGAATGGTCTTAATGCTGATACCATCAGACCAGGGTCAAGAAACTGTTGAGGAATACAGAAATGATGAGTGAGCCAGTGTGCCTTTGGTAGTTCATGTTGTAAGATGCTTTGTAGCATGGAAGTCAAGAGTCCTGAGCGTGGGAAGCCTCAATTGTGAGAGTCAAAGTTTCATCTACAGTCAAGCAAAGTATAGCAGCCTGCCAGTTGCTTTGCAGCACCCCTGTCATCTTGCTTTTAACTCACTGTCATGGATCCATCCACTGTGCTCTGCCTCAAATGGAGTGTCAAGTGTCCCCTTGAACCACATAGGAGCTCAAGGCCCCATATATGGTGATGTCAGACACCAGTGTGGTGTCAAGCACATGTGATAGGAGTTGTCACATGCACTGTAGTTAGTAGATAAATGGGGAGTGCCATGACAATGGGCTCCTAATCTTTTTTGTACTCTACATATCTCTGGGTGAATTCCAATAGCAGTTCACTTTGCCTGAGCAATTTTGAGTCATAGATGATTCATAAAGGTGACAACCTTTATAATTTTTTGAAGTGTGTTCAAATGGGATTTCCCCCATAAGCTGCATAGTAACCTGCAGTCATACATGAGCAATGGTCTTACAACCACTTGGAAATGGAGGCGATCCACCTCCTGATAAAAATAATCCTAATTCTTCTAAGAGTCTGCCCAAAGGGAAGCACACAGCTAAAAAAGCCAAGCAGAAGGGGCAAGCACCCTGTGAGGAGGCTAAAAAAAATGGCCAAGGGTCTAAGGAAAAAAGGCCCAAGGCCATGAGCAATCCAATGCCTGGGAACTACAATCCCCATTGCCAAGATACCAGTGCCAAATGTGTTGTGAGAGAAGCAATGGAGAGTATTTCTAGTGTAACAGCAAAAGCACTAAGCCCCCTCACATCTCAGAACATAGAAAGAGAACTGACTTGTTTCTCCATGGAGCAAGCAGCTCCGATGAGGGATGAAAGTCCCCTTGGTCAGATATTTACTGAGTGAGCTAGACCTCCTATGTGGTTCCCTTCAGCAGAAACATCATTCCATGTTCTGCATCAAGGGATGCCCCTCTTCACCTGGTGCAGATCTTTGAGAATGTCATTGACTCTCTCAATGAGATGCACTGCCAATGGGTGGATTATGGGCAAGGCCCAGATGGTTTTGATAACCACAGTATTGAGCCTGGATGTGCTCAAGCCTGCATGGTTGACTGCTTCTGCATGTCAACAATGTTACGATTTCTTTTACCTTTTCTCTTCTTCTCATTCCTATTGGCTTATTTATCGTATGATCCATTTACCTTTTCTCATTGAACGACGTATGACACCATTTTACCATTACTATACTCAGTCGTACAGCTTTGACTGCACATAGCTGCGTACGCAGCATCGCTCGACTATACTAAGTAGTTCATAGCTTGGTCTGTGCATTTCTAGCTCCAGTATTTAAAGCCCATGTATTCGGTCGCATTCAGTAGTCTTATCCACTTGTTTTCTCTTGTCTTAGGACTTGGGAGTGAATTAAGGATACCGCTCTACTCTCTCATCTTTCTCTACTTGCTTTGAGCTTGACAATTAGCTTTAAAGCCTTGAACAACGGTTAACGATTGTTGTCTTGCCCTCAAGCGTCACGACTCAAGTCTAGGTCGTTACAAACAAGACTCATCTCTGAGTGCCTGAATGGCCCACCCTTATCTGCTGTTCATATAGCATGAAATCTCCTGTCACACCTGTGATGACTATGGCATGCACCTCACTGTTGCAATCACAGGTGCAAATAGTGCATTCACCTGCATGACTAAAGACCTGGCAGACCTTACTGCCACAATGACACATCATGGGGACTATGTCTCCTTGTCAGAGGAGAATGAGCAACTCTGTCACCAGCACAATGACCTACAATTCACACTGGACCAAGCTCACAAGGATATCACTTGCCTTTCCCAGGGGAATCCCATCCCTACCCCAACCACAGTCACCAATGAGGCATGCCAACTCGAACAAGCACATCTCACATCCATGGGAGTTGATCCCACCCATGATGCTGCTGGCCCCTCAAGGTTACCCCTCAAGGACTGCCTAATCTCCAAAGGCCCATCATCAGGTGCCTCGTCAGCCACTGTGGGAACTCCTCTGGAGTTCCATCTTCTCAGGGGAGGGTGCAGGAGGTGACTCCTGCTGCCCCCCAAACTCTCTCATCCCATATGCAGGCTGGCCCTGCACCACCTACAGCTCCCTCCCAAAAGTGAAAAGAAAAGGAGGTTGAACCTCCAATCAATTTTACCCACATCAAGTCACAATCCCTACTCCCCTACAAGGACATGCTTGTAACAGAGCCTAGCACCAACCTGTTCGAAGGCATCACAGGCCCCATGTTCCTGGGATGGAAGAACATCCCAAATGTTGGACAAGTCCTGGGCAACGACCAGGACACCAAAGGCACATGCATGATCTTTGTGTGTGCCAGCTCTTGTATGTGTGCATATGAAGGCAACATGGCTGAAGAGATCCTTCAGATCATGAGTCAAGGGCACATCCCAATGGTGCCCACACTATAGGAGTTCATCACTCTCTACAGTTATAGAGCACCTTCTCACAGCTTTCTGGGTCATCATCCAACATCCATCCATGTCAATCCATGTCCAATCTGTCCAATCTGTGTCAGTCCATTCTGAGTCCATGTAATCCATCCGTTTCCAGATCCTCTGGAATCACTTCTGTCATACATATCACTTTGGACATTGCACACCAAGGCTCTAGGCCTGTGCTGCTGTCACTGCTGTATCATAGAGGCAGCCCTTTTTATTTTCCACCACTTCTGACAGGGGTGACAGCCTCCCTGGAAGTTTTCTTGTAGTATTTCCAATACTACAATGTACTTAAAAGCCTCATCTAGCTAGGAATAGATTATCTTCTTGCAGTCTGAAGGTCACCTGCCTGTGTGCAGGATCATCTCCAAGTTGTCTTTCCCTTTTTTTTTTTTTTTCTTCATCATCTTCCACATCCAGTTCTGGTTCTGTGTCCACATCATCCATGTCTGTTCCGGACATCTGATCTGTGTTTCCTGCGCTCTAGACTCTCTTGCTTGCACTTGAGATAGGTTGGAGCAACCCCTCTCTTTTCTTTCCTTCTCTGGATCTCCTGGGACAAGTCATACTTGCTTCCTACATTGACTATCTTTCTTACAATGTGACAGCCAGGAATGGCCTTAAAAATGGAATAAGGGGCCATGGGCCCCATAATCATCGATGATACAACAGAAGAAATCTGTGATCTCTTTGTGCAAGCACAGTCAGAGCCAAAAGGGAATGCACCCTCATACCATCAGGCTTCTGACTTGGTCTCCCTCCTCCATTATTGGAGGAAGCATAAGAACATCGTGGTGACCAACCTTATAAAGGTCACCCTTAAGGCATGATGGTCCCCTTCCTGGGCTGCCAACAAGGCAAAGAAAAAGAAGGAGGCCTTCTGTGAGGGGGCCAAACAGAAGGAGGATCCACCCCCTCTAGTTATCATCCAAGCACTGCAAAAGCAGCTATTGTCAGAGTCTGTCCCAACTTCAACACCATCACAGGGTAAGAACGCCCCAATCACTACCCTGGTCAGTAAGGCACCTGCCTTGTTGATCTCTCATGCCTCAACTAGGCCAGCATCCATGCTGACTAAAGTCAAAAGTCAAGTCATGGGCAAAGCCCACCCATGGTGCCAAGTCCACACCACTACCTATGGGAGCACCATGCCTTGACATCACCATCAATGTCTGGACAACCTTCATTGAAGGATGCCAAAACTCAAGCAGGAGCTATGGTGAACTGCAAAAGGTATTCCCTGGTGCACTCGGGTTTTCCCTTGACCCTGAGGAAGCAGACAATGACAATGTCCTAGCATCCCCCTCAGCATGAAACATCTGAGGGTTTCTCCTCATGGAGCATTTAGCTCCAACCCCCTGAGGCTGGGATGGACACTGATCCACCTGGCTCAGGGGTCTGCTCAGCATACTGGTGGTACCAGGATGGTATTGCTGGCTATGTGAGTGGTCAGAAACCACTCCCACCAGGGTTGGCAAATTCAACAGCAAGTCCATGGCTGAAGAGATTGTAGCATATCTGGCTGCTAATGGTGTCATATATCATGATGCCAATGACACTGTAAGTTGGGCATGATGAGTGGCCTGAGAGTTGGTTGACCACATCAACTTTAATGAAGGGTTTGATGGGAACAACACATTCACACCGCTTGTCCTCCTCCAAGACAAAGTAAACTGGGCAGTCGAGGATGCTGAACTTATCCATTTGAAAGAATGGTATGAGAAGGAGGCCCAGGCCAATGGTGTCTCCATAACAGTGATTCCTACTCTGGGTATCTCACCAGGTGGCTCAAAGGACAATGACCTCCTTGTCCAATTTGGCCTTGCCACAGTCTCCTATGACCTTGCATACATATGCTACAACAGAGTTGATATAGTCATCTCTGAGGACATGGAGATGGAGGGCCTGGCACAAATGTATGCTGGCAATGCAACTGGGGCTGTAGCCTCTTATATTTCTTGTGGGTTTAACCCCACTCCTACTTATCATGAATGTTTGCATCTGTGCAGGAATGTAACCTCCTACTTTTTCCTCTTTGCTTGTATCTATGTTTCCTTTCTCTTTTTATCTAATTCTGTATATTTCACTCTGTACACAATAATATTCCCTTAACTTGATTGATTGTTCATGTGGTGTGATCTGCCTCAAATGGGAAGGGTGTAAGGGGACAAGTGTCCCCTTGAACCACATAGGGGCTCAAGGCCCCATATACAGTGACGTTGGACACCGGTGCAGTGTCAAGCACATCTGATAGGAGTTATCATATGCACTGTAGTTAGTAGATAAATGGGAAGTGCTGTGACAACAGGCTTCCAATCTTTTTTGTACTCTACGTATCTCTGGGTGAATCCCAATAGCAGTTCACTTCACCTGAGCAATCTTGAGTCATAGAAGACCCATAAAGGTAACAACCTTTACAAAGTGACAGCAATGGCAGAGTGGCAATGCAGAAAGTGGAAACACCTGACAGGAGTGATGACCAAAAGGCTATGAGAATGGCAAAACAAGGTCAATGAGGACAGTGTGAGGACATTGACACAATGGGGTGGTGAGGACCTGCCACTACAAGCAACAGCAGCAATGGAGACTACAAGGTGAACTTGAGGTCAATGAAGTTGATGGGACTGGACACCATAGTCAGCTTCTGTTGCCTCACACCATCATCTTGTCCTTGCCTTTACACCACCTTGTGCCTCACTTGCCACCTTGCCTTACCCATTGCCTCACCCTTGCCCTGCCACATGGCCCAGCCAGTAATAACAACAATGATAGTGTGTACATGTGCCATGCAGTCTACCCAATGAGAACAAGAGCAATATGTGTGTGCACACACAGCACACCCAATGACAATGACAATGACAAGGGTGCATGTGTGTGTCACACAGCCAAGCCAGTGATGATGATGAGGAGGAGGATAGTGTGTGTGAGTGCCATGCAGCCCGCCCAGCAAGGATGGCAAGGATGGTGCATACGTGTGCCATGCATCCCACCCAGTAACAACAACAATGGCATGTGTCCAGCACCAACAACAACAAAATAGAGGGCAAGCCATGCACCCCACAAGATGACAATGACAATGACAATGATGATGCATGGGGCATATCATGCACACCCCACACAATGAGGATGATGACTGACCTCACCTTCACTGTGGGTTAGCCATGCTATTGCTTGGATTCACTTGCACTTCAAGATATTTGACACAATGTATCTACATGACATGAAAATGATCATCATCACAACTCAGTACTCAGAATTGGATCATGGCTAGCTACTTCAGACTGTCCATTACCTTGATCATGTCATCATCTGACATGTTTGTAAGCCTGGATAATAAGGACTCAGTGGAAGAACTGTCTGACTTGAGACATGTGCAAAAGGGTTAAAATTTCTCCCAGATTTTGTTAGCTCACTGTTTGGCCTTTTAACAGTAAAGTCAAGGCATGTGAGAAATTGAAAAATCATTCAGTATTGTTCTTAAGCGGTAAAGAGAACTTACTGCACCACAGCTGAAAATGAGTAGTTCCATATCCAGCTGCTGCACCAGTTGTAAATGTGACAGCCTGTTGGGGCCAGTGACTTCTTGAAACACACCAAAGAATTTGTCTTTGTTGCTTGGCCTGAATGCCCAACCATTGGATTAAAAATGCTGGATAAGGACTGTTGAAATGTGACACCTATGGGGGAGTGCTCACTTGAATGGGCAATGAATAAGTAGAAATTTGATTACCTTTTTCTGGGCAACAGTCCCAGGGATGGGATCATATGAATAAAACAGGAGATATCCTTCATTTTCACCTTTCCACACAATGGCATCACAGGTCCATATCATTTTTTCAGCCATCATGGTGGCCCTGAGTTGATTGGTAACAATAAGCCTGTTAGTGTATGCAAGCCTACTGATCATGTGACAAGGGATATCAACTGTGAGCTGCTAAAAGTCAGCACATTGTGAGATGCAATGGAGTGGATAGTGCATACAAATATGGTTAACCCATTGGTAAATTTCTTGTTGTCAAGCTGTGTCACAGTGGCAAGAGCTCCGCCATGTAGTTCTAGTTGGATTGGAACTGTTGATGGGTTAGTAGAGACTCAGAGTACTATGTATGAACCTGGTAAGGTATCACTTACCCTCTTCAAACTGCTGGCCTTTCAGCCTCACAAATGCCTCTGCTACATTCTAGCATTTTGTCAATTTCATTTTTGGAAATATATTGGATGTGTGCATTGTGATCTACCTTGATGACATACTACTCATACTCCTCCAACATTTCTGCATATCATAAACATGTCCAGGAAGTCCTCTGGCATCTCTGCACTAACAGACTTTATCTCAAACTGGAAAAATGTGAGTAGCATTCAGACATTGTCAAATATCTTAGATACATCCTCTCCCCTTCTGGCCTTACCATGGCTAAAGACAAGATCCAGACAATTCTTAATTGACTTGAATCCTAGAAAATCAAGAACATCCAGTTTTGCCAACTTCTATTGCAGATTCATCCAGGATTACTTCAGAATTGTTGTCCCTCTTCTTACCCACCTCACTTGTAAAGAAGTCTGTTGGAATTTCTCCAATGACTGTTGGAAGTTCTTCAATCACCTCAAGGAAGCATTCACCTCTGCTTTGGTCCTTGTTCATTGGACTCCAGACCTCTCAATTACCATTGAAACAGATACTTCTGGCTATGCTATCACTGGTATTCTCTCTGTTACTTGCTCCAATCATGATATTCATCCTATAATGTTTTTCTCTTGTACCATCTCTGGGGTGGAGTTGAACTATGATACTCATGACAAGGAGCTCCTGGTGATTTTTGAGTTATTTAGAAATTGGCAGCACTATCTTGAAAGCTCCATAAATCCAATAGATGTCATCACAGATCACCACAACCTTGAATATTTCTCCACTATGAAGCTCCTGACACAGCACCAAGCCTGGTGATTGGAATTCCTTTGCCAATTTAATATGGCAGTCCAATACCACCCTAGTAAGCTTGGAGCTAAACCCAATGCATTAACTAGATGTTGGGATGTCTATCCCAAAAAGGGGGGGATAAAGACTATGCTCATGTTAATCTGGACAATTACAGGCCCATTTTTACCTCCAAGCAGCTTGCATTGTTCCTTTGTGTGACTTACCTCAAAACTCCACTGCTCCAGGCCTCTATTCTCCTGGACATTGAGCAACTCCATTCCAATATCCTATCTGCTCTCTCCAATGATCCTGTTGCATCTCCCCTCCTCTCTACTAAGTCAATTGATAATCCTCACTGGAGCATCCACTTTGAAGGATACCTCCTACAGAACAATCATACAGTGACCTCAGAAACCCTTTCCATGCTAACCTTGACGGCAGTGCGCGCAGCGCACTGCCAAACACTGTGGGAATCTCGCTTAGCTTTGGTGGAGTTATAAATAGTACATACCCTTGGCTACAAAATCGCCCCCTAGGTCATGTGATTTGGTTCACACACCATGGAGATATCATTGTTACAAGTTGGCAATGTCATGGAAAGGGTTTATGAGCTTTTGAATTGCCAGGGTATTAGTACTTGGTATATCCTCCTTTTGCCCTAAGCACTGCCTGAATTCTTCTAGGCATGCTTTCAAT